>MJUU01015443.1:17615-40856 GCA_002080025.1 Modiolus philippinarum | reverse complement strand
AAAAAAAAAACATGATTACAAATGATTTTTTTTACCTCAATGTATGATGCCATTACAAAAGTACACTACGTTTCACCACTGGTTTCTTACTTTTACAGAATTTACAGTGAAAATCTATAATAACGTTTTGGCGACGGACAACGAAACAGACTATAAGAAATACGGAAAGGTCAACAAATGTGTTCATACCACTGCAGAACTTAATTCAGGTGAAAAGTTATGCGTTCTTATTTCATAGACGTGGTTGTCTGTAGAAAAAAAAAACAAGCATAAACAATAAGAAAAAAATAATAAAAGAAATTTTTAAAGTAAAACTTCAATTTAATGTTTCAGGATATTCGTGAGGACTTTCAATTGTGTGACGTTGGTGGGAGAAAGATGTCTGCAAAAACTGTATTTTCTACTGCAATCAAATTTCTGAAGGGTCATTTAGAAAGCGAAATCCGACAGAGAAATTTAGGAACTGTAGAAGACATGATGTCCTGGGTTATTTCCGTTCCTGCTATATGGAATGACTCATGCAAACAGTTTATGAGGGAGTGTGCTGAGAATGTAAGTTTTTTAATTATCAAAACAACGACAGTAGAATACCGAAGGAACAAAGCACACGATTTCAGAGACAAGTGTGTTTTGCACTTTTGCATATCGGAGAAATAAATCTACAGTTATTTACAGAGCAGTCGACATTCACACATTTTATAATAAAACATAATAAGATAAAATGCTTTACAGGTTTATGAAAGTAATGCTCAAGAAACCACCCTACCGAATAAACCAAGCCCAAACTCGATTTCAATATCTTGGAGTACAAAAGGTCGTCATGTGAATTTTTTTATTGCACTGTCGTATCTGCTCATCCAGTGTTCAATGCCGCTTTATCCGAATATCATAATAACCATATAACTTCGCAAAATGTATATTTTATGTGAATCATCAAATAGTTCCTTTCTATTGAAGTAATGGAATCAAGATGGTAGAGCGTATAAAAACAGTCACATAGATTTTCAAGATATAAACAAAAATCAATCTATGTAATAAGAGACCAAAAAAGAAAACCAAAAAAACAAAAAAAAACAAAAAAACAAAACCGGAAAAAGCGGAATTCAACTGAAAATGTCAAAGTGTTGATATCGAATGTGATAACTACAACTGAAAGTGTTTAATTTATTGACATCCTTCTTTAGCTTTGTGTCCATACCCGTCGTAAAAATAATATTAATTTAAGACTAGATTGTTTCTGTTTCAAAGTACCGTATTCCTCCTATAAGAGTCGAAATAATTAACAGTAACCCTTTATATTTATATTATTTTAACCATGCACGGTTGGTACTTTGCGGCTACAATTTAACTCTCGCTGACACACGTGGTAAAGCAAATGCTTTGAAGTGCCAACCCGTGGTAAATACAATATAAACATATAGCGTAAAAGTACTTCATGTGAAAAATGTGCGCCCGGTCTAGGCTTTTACAACCCAATAAATTTACCAAATATTGCATTCAATTCTTATTATTACATTTCGTTACTAGAATGAAGGTGTTCATGCAAGATTTCTGAAAATCGTGTATGGTGCACCATTTCCTTGTCTATATTACTCCACCGTTTTTTTTGTGAGTTTTGTCGTTGTCAATGAGTAGGGTGCTGTTCTCTTTTTACTGACTGATAGAGTGTTATGACTGGAATCATGGAAAGTTCTCGTAACCAATCAAATGTGCTGATTTCTATGCAAAGCAGAATAAATGGAATTATCAATATACAATGATAAGGTCTTACATTAACCAAAGTACGGCTATTTTCGATCCTAGTACTGGTTAAAACGAACAAATTATTTGCAACGATATTTCCATACGGAATAGGGGGGTCCGGAGTTTGACAAAATTCTAAAAAAAAAATGCATCAGACCTTCAACCCCGAGGATCCTACATATGGCTTATTCAAATAAACATCTTCTTCCTTTTCTAATTAAAAAAGGTGCATGTAGCTTATCTTTTAGTAAACTGGGGCTTGAACATAAGTTTGCAAAAGACAACATAGCTCGCATTGAGGATAGGGCGATGTCAATGCAAAGTTAATCTGAAAGTATTACCTTTTTTGATTGCAATATAAAAGAAATGGTCTTCAGGGCAAGGTTTAGTTCAAAATGTCGAAAAATAAGGTACTTCCAGACAGCTCTCCGCATAAGAACCTCACTTGTCAAGTACAAATAAACTAACATTTTGTGACAACCTTCTAAAAGTAAAGTTTTTAAAAAATTATCTCACAGTATGCTAAAATATATGTATTTTTTGCACGTATTTAAAGGCTGGCATAAATGGAGAGAAGTTTTCCATTGTATATGAACCAGAGGCTGCATCAGTATATGCTAGATTACTTCCGGTTGATAGATTTGTGAGCAAGAATAATGTTGTAATGCTGAAGACCTTTGACCTTGGAAGAAAATTCATTGTTCTTGATGCTGGAGGTATTATGAATACATAATAATACCATATTTAATATTCTATGGGCATTCGACAATGCTATGTTTCGTCAGAATACATGAAATCCATAAATGAGACACACGAATACGATACTTTTGAGATATGAACTGAAAGCAGACACAACCGTTTCAAATACCAGTGAGATAGAATAACTAGATTCCTGACCTATTGGAATAAATGTACAAAACTGTAATGTATTGGAGTTTTCTATGTATCGTGTGCGTTTTTGTCACATGTACATTCACCCCATATCCTTTCATTTTTCCTACCACCTAAAAACAAACTATTTATGGAATTGAAGTGTATTATTATATTTCTTCCTACATGACAATTCTCTAAGTGAATTTGAATTGACGAAAAAAGCGAACCTGAAACGCTACAATGTATTATATATAAATCGCCATTAGCTCAACAGTGTTCGTTAATTAGTGATTCCCTCTCAATGTATTGACCTATTGATTTTTCATATAGTAATAGAACTTTTCCTGTTTGAAACGATTCAAAGTCCTGTATGAATTCACATACGTATAATGGCGACTAATGGCATGGAAGAATGTATTTGGAAGAAATTCCTTAATGTCGGAATCTCAGAGTCAACACAGTGAAAACACAAAGTATAATACTTGAATGAATTTGCTCTGCTCGAGAGGGAGAATAATTATTTAAATGCATTTTTGACCTTATAACCAAAGTTTTCGTATTTATTGAAATAGTAGAGATTTCTTAGGATTAATTGTTTGATGAACGTTTTCATTTGTTTAATTGAGTAATTGAATTAATAAGTAAATGAATTATCAGACTTTTGCCTTTATATTGAAGGGTTCTAGTTGATCCCTCAATAGACTTATGATTTTCTTTCTGAGATATTTATGTTTCACTTGATAGTAAATATGCTTTTATAAAAAAAAATATTGTTATATTTCCGAAAAAAGCATAACCAGTTACGCTATCTTTTTAGGTGGAACCGTTGACATTTCAGCGCAAGAAGTTTCTGCAAATGGCGAGCTGAAAATTATACACAAAGTATGTGGTGGTCCATGGGGAGGCGAGTGCGTCAATCGATTGTTTATGAAAATATTGTTTGAAATTTTAGGATCTCAGATAATGAAAGAATTTAATAAGTCGTATGGTCACGATTTTCTGCAGTTGACAAGGCATTTTGAACGTAAAAAGAAGACATTTGAAATCTCCAAAATGGAAAAAATTCAAGTTCCAATCCCGTACAGTCTCGTTGAGATGTCCGAAGAGATGAAAAATCTTACATTCTCCGAAATCATGGCGACTTCAAAGTATAAAGAACAATTACGATTTAAACGTGACAAGCTAACAATTGATGCTGATCTTTTTACAAGTTTGTTTGATGAACCGGTCAGCCATATAATTAGTGAAATTCGGACGATACTACACCATGAAAGGTGTTCCGATGTGTCAGCGATTATGATGGCGGGAGGATTTTCGGAAGCAGCTATTTTGCAGAAATTTGTTCAGGAATCGTTCAGTGATATTGAAGTATTTATACCTTTAGATGGATTGCTGTCTGTTTTAAAGGGAGCAGTTATTTATGGTCATAACCCAAATGTGGTATCTTCCAGAATTTGTAATTTTACATATGGAGTTTCTTTGATGGATCCATTTGACCAAACCATTCACAGTTGGGATAAACTTGTTATACATGATGGAGACCCCTTCTGTTCAGATATATTTGACATTTTATACGTAATTGATGATGAAGTTAAAGTTGGGGAAATCCGATCAATCTCCATTTGTGAAACTTTCAGAAAACAGGAAAGGCAAGCATTTAGAAGCAAGCCAATAGAAATAGAATTCTATGTATGTGACAGGGCTGACCCTTTCTATATAACAGATGAAGGGTGCAAAAAACACGGACAAATAATCGTGGACCCTCCTTCTGGTCAGATATGGCCCGTAATAGTGGAAGGTAGAGTTGAACTTCAGATCGCAGGGACAGAGATGATAGGAAGTTTCGTGTATGATGACGAGCGAACGTCCGTAAAATTTGATTTTCTTCCAGCTAAATCGCTTTGTCCTGATCGAAAGAGAATATTTGATCCATTTAATTTAGAAATTTGAACCCCGATATTGTTTTTTGTCTTTTACTTACTGCAAAGCATACTTTTATAAAAATCTACTTTGCTGTGCAACAATGGACGATTGTTTAGTTTTTATCATTATACATGTATATAATATTAAACTGAACTTCTTTGAATTTAATTCATATACACAAGACCAGAGTATATTTTGTTACAACAATCGCACTCCAAATGTCCTGGCGTATTATAAAATTTGACATAAATATGGAATTTGTTCGATTTGGGAGACCAATTATGTACAAAAACGATTAACCAATGTAACTTGTTATTACAGTACCTAAATCAGTCTAATAAATTAAATAGAATTCGGTTATTACATGTTTCCTTTGTTTTTTTAATATAATATGATTAGCAATGTAAACCTTAAAACATGAATCAAATTTTGCAAACATTCAGTTTCCGTATTAGTTTACTGGTTCTTTGTCATTGTTTTTTTCACTTTCTGAGTTTTTACATAAAATTCAAAACAAATTAAATACAATGCTACGGAAGCATAGAGGGGACATGTGATTTTTTTTTCTATCTCGATGCAACGACATGTTAAGTCGTGGCCATGAGATAGCTTTGTTGTGGCCACGAGATAGTATCTCGTTCCCACGACATACTAAGTCGTGGCCATGAGATGCTAAGTCGTGGCCACGAGATACTAACTCGTCCCCACGACACACTAAGACGTGGCCATGAGATAGCTATGAGTATGGACAAAGCTCGTTGTTCAAGGCCTCACAGTGTATTAGTATAATATCGTGGCCACGACATAGTATGCATAGTACTGGCTACTGGGTTGGTGAATACCCTCGGGGACCAACAATATCGGCCCAGTAGTAACAAGTAACAAAATACCGTAGTTACTGTGAAAATTAACTATAGACTTGATTACTTGATTTATTTTTATATTTTCTAATCACAGTCTATTTACCAATTCAGTATATTCACGTGTGTTGGAAAGGACATTATTCCATGTGTTGGTGATCGGTGTATAGCATGAAAGTAAGCCACGGCTTTAACTTTTAATAAATCATATTTACTTTAGAGTGGACATTTATTGGATGAATATATTTAGAAAATATTAGGTACAAACCAATTCACCATTCAAACTTCATAAGTAAAAGATTCAAAGCGTTTAAACGGAACATAATTATGCATAAAGCGGTTAAACCCTACCGCCGGCCTTTGCTCGTGCAGGTACCAAGTCCGTCTACCCCGAGCTCCTGTCGTTTTCTTTTGTGTTTCCTTTCTATTTTTCTATTGCAATTGTTTTGAGAATCGGGACTTGTGATTGTAATTTTCCGCCATTGTAGGCCTTTACTGTTATCTCTTTTATACAGCCTATAGTTCAATTGATTTATTAATGCTGTGCAAAACAGAGCCTAGAATAAATTTTGGCCAAAGAAATAAAGACTTCTAGTTAGCCAATACAGGGAGTATATTCACAACAATTAAACAGGCGTATGTTACCAAGGGATTTGTTTTTCTATGGATGCGTTTTTTTACTGAAATTCGCTTCGATTTAATCATTCTTGAAAATTCTGATTAAATTTGATAGTTTTCTATAATGTTGTAGCCATTATGGCTCATTATTCAGGTCGAAAAATATCATATTCCTATAAAGTACGAGGATGCAAGTTATTTCCATGCCTAGCAGTTCGATAGAGTATTAATATTCGATTTTTTTTAAATTGGCATTTAAAAAAACAACTTTACATCCAAAATAATTAGAAAAAAAACATGAAATGAAGAACAATTATAAAAGCGTTATTCCATTGCTGAGTTTTACCATGTAGTTGTAGAGACTTTGTCTCATTTCCTTATCCCTTCATTTATAATGAAATACAGACACTTCGTTACTGTTAACATTAATTAAAATAATACGTTTTTATAAGACAGTACATTGTATATATTTTAACACATCAAATTTATCTTGTTGAATTAATTGAATTACTTTATATATGATACAAATGTATAAAGAGAATACCTCGTAAATATATTTGTTTCTATAGGTATCTTTCTGAGGTAGTAATGCATTAAGCCGCTCTTACACTACACCGTATAACACAAACGTATGAGGAACGGATGAAAATCATTTTTGTACGGTTGTAAATATTTTTCTTCGTTCACGAATTACAGTGAAAGCGCACAAAGACCGGAGGTATACAGTCAGCACACCGTACATAAACAGTGCTGGCACCGAATAAACCGAATTCGCACCGAACTGACACCGGAACCCTACCAGACGAGCACCGAATAAAACGTATTTATAACGGTAACATACCGGACGAGTACCGAATAAAACGGATCACTAACGAAAACGTACCGTACAAGCACCAATGAAAAAGGAATTAAATAGGTTTCTTGAAAAAAAAGGATACCTGTTTCTTTTGACCGCTCAACAACTTATTATGCACAAATAATCATTATGGCGTGTTTGACCAGTTGAATAGAAAGGCATGAGAATGACGAAAAAAAAAAAAAAGAATTTTCGGCTTACAGATTACCTTTTTCACCAACGACACAAAGCGAAAATACCAGTGGAGATACTTAAGACCAAAATCGGAAAAAAGTTATAAATGCAGTCTCTATAGTAGTGGATGCTTCTCAACATATACAAAATTTTTTAACGGCGAGAAAAACGACAATGTTTTGATTTTGATGTTTTACGTATATGTCAGAATAATGTTACAATATAAATACAAAAAACAGACACTGCATAATTCTTGCAATTACGTAATTAAATAAGCAAACTTAATTAAAAAAAGTAGTAGTATATAGCACGTTGTATTGGATGACCACATAATAAGTAACCCCTGTAAATTTTTTTTTAAAGCAAAATACGAATGGTAACAGTAGACCACAATTTTAAAGCTAGAAAAGGACAATACAAAGCACAAAATAATAAAAGACCCGCTAAAAATCAGAGAAAGGAACAGAAAGTTTGGCTCATATTATCGGCCTAATAACTTCCAACTATGGGCCAATCAGATAAATTCTGTTACTCTTCACTGATTCAAGTTTCTCTCGTTCTGGCAGGACCGTCATTTTGGTTTTCCGTCCGGTTGCCTCATACTAGTAGTTGAAGCCATAAGGTCGAAAATATGGACCCTTCTTTCTTTTCTTTCTTGTTATATTTAGCTGTTTTCTTTTTTTTAATTATTTTTTATATGCTATATTTTGTGCTTATTATCTTTTAATTGTAGCCTTCTTGTACGATTCTTATTTTGTGAATTTTGGCCATTGCGCAACATATATTTTCATAAATTCGTTTTGTTCTGTGCTCGTCCGGTTGATTTCCGCTTTAAGTCCGGAACTCGAACGGTTTATCCGTTATCTCTTCGGTAAAAGTCCGTTTCACCAATTTAATCTACCGTACATGAACGGATGCAAGACGGACAAGTAACGAATGAGTAACGCATATACATCGCATAAGAACCGCACAAAACGTAAACTTACCGTACATTCACCGGACATTTTGTGCGGTATATGTCCGTTCCAAGTTTTGAACATGTTCAAAATTTTTCACCGTACAAAACGGACATCACCGTACTTGTACCGTACTCACCGGATAAAGAACGGACGACAAACGTATATGAACGGAGACGAACGGATATAATTTATTTTTATACGTTCGGCGTTCGTTTGGGTTATACGTTGTAGTGTAAGAGGGGCTTTACAAAACAGGTATAATATTTAATTGTAATGAATACAGACTCAGAGAGTGAAAACGCTACTTTGTAATATTTACATCATGCTGCAAACACTTCTTTTTAGACATAATTTTTCAGCGTAAATTTATCAAGTATAAAACAACGGAAGTAGAATACCGAAGGAACCAGGGAAGTTATGATAAATATTAAAAATTGCCATTGTTGAGGAGTGCTCTCCGTGGTTAAGATCGTTTTTCGTTCGCTTAACCCAACTTATGTTAGATCGTCCACATATATCTGATATTTGGCTAAATTTTTAAAGCTTTGTTTGTAAAAATGGCGTCTTCTTTTCACGACAGTATAAAATATACGTAAGCGAAGTATACCGATATTTGTATAAAAAGTATATTAGAATGACGTCAGACTAAGAGTACACGAAAACTGTCCGGTATCAGAATAAGTCAAAAACAAATGTCCGGTAACACGGACTTAAATACAATAGCTCTGCAGGGGTGCAGTCATACAACCAAAGTTAAATTTTATTGGAAATCTTTTTTGGGTTCCAAGGATATCAGTTGATGATGGATACCAAAAGCAACTTCACGACTTCACGGATTTGACATTACCGTTTTACTCAACCCTGGATTGCCTCAATGATAGTATGACGGTTGCTGCTAGCGGAGCAGGACATGCTTACACTTCCGGAACACCTGATGCCAATCCCGGTTTTCATGGGAGTTTACACTATGAGTGTCTTAGCTCCGGGCTTCATGTCGTCTTTCTATTTTCGTGCCTAATGGCTGTCACACCTTCTTGTCTTGTTCTTGTTTTTCTGTGTTGCTGTTTTGCCATGTCTTGGACTTTTGGATTTTTCTGATCATCACTTCCTCTGTCACTTTCAGTTTCACTGAGGTGCCTTTGTTTTGAATATTGCGATTTTCTATTTCTGTGCTTTGTATCTGTCTAACGTCATAGTTTTCTGTGTCTGACGTCATTGTTTTCTGTGTCATCGTTTTGGCCATGTCTTCGGACTTCGATTTTTGTAAATTCCACTCCTTTGCTCGGTTGGTATTCTATTGTCGTTGTTTCCTTTGTTCCTTCGGCATTCTACTGCCGTTTATTCAATCCGAAGTAAAGGACAACTCTGAAACTACATGGAACCGAATTTCAAAAATTTAAGGCAGGTAAGTGTACAATATACATCAGCTAACAATGATTCCAAATGTTGCCCTTTTCTGGATCTGACTATCATTATTGACTCTGGTAAAATCAAAACCAAAATATATAATAAAAGTGATGATTTTGATTTCACTATTACTAATTTCCCTTTTCTTGACGGCGACATTCCCCTTGCTCCATCCTACGGGATGTATATTTCTCAACTGGTACGATTCACACGAGTTTGTTCTACTCTTGATGATTTCAATGAACGTAACCGTACTATCACAGCCAAACTTTTACATGAGGGTTACAGATTTCATAAGTTGTTGAATACATTTAAAAAGTTTTGTAATAGATATGAACATGTTATATCTGAATATGGCGTTACTCTTAAACAGCTTATTACAATGGGCATTTCTAGTTCTCAGTTTTACGGAAATGTTGTTAAAAAATGTCAGAAATTGATTAAAAATCCAGAAAAGCTGGGACGTAACTTACATGTACATTCTTCACGTAATCGGGGATATCGGCAAGATATTCTGCTTGCATCCGTTAAATTAGCTTTGAGACCTAGTGACCTGAAAATTTTGCATACATACTGGCCTCTCACTGATACTGCCGATGTCTACTGAAATTTGTGATGATTCTTGACCAAACCCTTCGGGAAGTTTTGAGTTTGATTTTTCTTCCGTAGTGCGACAGTGTTCTACCAGCAGGCTAGACTCCTTGAGCTAGCCGGCAGTTTAGCGGCGAGCACCCCTTGACCCATATCTTTCAAAATTACGTATTGCCTTTTTCTCTCCTTTCAAGATTGTGGTCATGAAGTTATTAGTCTACCTGTATTGGGTTTTATTCGTATGTTTTTATACTATAGGGAAATGGGACAGATAAAGGGGAGGTTTGGGTACCCATAAACCGGTTTAACCCTACCACTGGCTTTTGCTAGTGCCGGTACCAAGTCCGGCTGTCCCGAGTTCCTATCGTTGTCTACGTTTGTCTTTTGTCTTATACGTAGAAAAAAGAAGGGAAACGGGGAATGTGTCAAAGAGACAACGACCCAAAGGGGAGTAATAACAACTCAAAGCCACCATAAGATCTTCAATGAACGGTGAGAAAACCCCACACCCAACGGTAGGTCGGAGTCGGCCCCTGAATAAAGAGTAATCAAGTTCAGCGAAATAAACATCATCCTAGACTCCTATAGACATAAAGTAAACTAACTAGAAAAAAGACAAGACACACAAAGGCTTAATAAATTTCCTGACTTAGGACAGGCGCAAACCTGCTGCGGCGGGGTTAAACTAGTTTTATTGGGCCCAAACCTTCCCCCTACAGCCAATGTGATAAATAAAAAAACAATCATAACAACAGTACAATTCAGTTGGCAACATGACTGAGTCAATTGTGAAAAATGGAACTGAAAAAACTAAATATACGGACATAAACATGAAATCACAAGAGACTACTAGCAGTTAACTGACATGCCAGCTCCAGACCCATTACCAACTAACAAAGTAAGTTATGTACCCCCAGTATACAGCTTCCACCAAGATCCCTTCCCGTGAGGAGTTTAGGATAATGAATTCATACATATACCGGAATACATAACCCGTGTCCATGCAATAAAGATTTTAGAAATTTAGAATGTGTTTAATTAAAATGCAAAGACCCTATCAAAAAATCAATGTTAATACCAAAGAAGGCCATACGTAATGACTTTACGACAATACCGTAATCATAACCCTTATGAATTGGACAATTTAAAGGTTTTATAAGTTTGTAGGGCGAGTTTAAGTATTTTTTACTCTTATGTATAACATTACCGTAAAATAAGGGATGTGAAATACCAGCCTTGATTAGATGTTTACAGGTTGCATTGTATTTATGTGTTTTTCTTGCGTAGTTCCCTTGCAAATTGTTGCATGTAATTATAATTTTCAGCCATTGTAGGTGATTACTGTTATCCAGTTTTAACGGTATGCTGGAAAATGACAAATGGTGTCGAGGAATAATTTTATATATTTTAGACAAGGAAGGTGCACCTTCAAGGAATTAATGATAATTTTACTAAATTGTTTTATCATATTGTGTCTTAATTTTTCATTTAAAAATACGTTATACAGCAGCAAATTTTTGACAGTATTATTCAAAGTAGCGATACCTTGTTTTATCCTGAGTACAGCAGGAATTTTTTCATATCCAAATTCTACTCATCTGCAGAATAAACATGATTTATATTTTCATTTGGTAATTGGGTCTGCTGGTGGAACGTAAGTTTTTAAAGATTCATTCACCATACTAGCCCGTGGTCGTATAAGAATCCAGCACTGACCCAAAAATCGAAGAGACATTTTTGAAAAGTGACAAAGTCTAAAGCTTTGAGAAAATTAATGAAATTATGGAGTGTTTCCCTTGCGCAAAGCTGAAGTTGATTTTTGAATAAGTAAACTTTTAGGTCCTTGGGTTATAAGTGCTCTTCTAGTTTGTTAAACATATTCTTTTTTTTTATTTTATCTGCACTGAACAGACATAACTTGTCCAAAGGACAGCTGTAGAGCTATAATTGAACATCGAGATCCAATGACAAAAAGACAAAAGAGGTGCAAAACCACCGGAAAAATTGTCAACTACAATGGTAAGAAACTGTAGGTTTATGGCGCACCGGTAGCTACTTAAAGTGAAAGTCCGCAAATTTTTACTTTTTACCTAATTCGATTCACTTTATATCGAAAATGCTTCATGCAAAATTACAGTGGTGAATCTTTTTTATTAAGGGAGAAATTTATAGTTAAAAGTTGACAGTAGTACAGTTATGGGTATCGCCATTTTGGATCGGAAGTGACGAAATATTGATACAGATTATTTTAATTTGTATCACTAACAATTACGGAGAAGACACGATTCAGAGAAAGGATGCTGGGTAATAATGGGTTTGACCAAGAACCGGATAAATTTTCAAATTTAATTTACCAGTAGATATTCAAATCAGTGATATGATCGTGAGCATGGCATACAAGTTAAATATCGTGAAAGATATGATAAATATATCCCATATTTAGAAAATTCGACATTATTTTTCATTTTTTGTCGAAATTCAAGTTGAATAAGTTTTGCCTCTCGTTATCGAAAATACAAAAAATACTAGCCTCCTGTTCAAAGCTAACTAAACGGATACATATTCTCTTTTTAGCTAGGATATATATCACGTAATTCGACGATTTCGTTAAAAAGTATCCATAATCAGTAACAAAAATGCTAATTTTTCTGTTGATTTTTTTTAATAATGATCCATATGATGGTGCAGTATACAGTGCACATCAACGTGCTGCAGTAGAAAGCAAAAATAATTACTATGGTCTTCTTGTTAATGCATTACATACAGTGTACACGATGAAACTGTAGCCTTGGATACAGGTGATAAATTGTTCAATTATGTAAGACTCAGGTGCAGGTACAGGTAAATTTTGTTAATTGGTACAATCAACACAGCTGTCACTTGTTTTACAGGTAGGGTCATAAATCATTCTTTGGTCACTTTAAAATGTTCATTAAGGTAAAATAAATCGTCAATATTAGTAACTTCCCTTGAGTTCAGTAATTTTTAAAAATTGTCAGACTATAGAGAGGATATTTCATTTGATTTAATAACAATACGTGTTATTGAGAAAAATATGAAAAAAAAATCTTTATTCAAAATTAGTTTTTTGTTTCGTCTTATGTCTTCTACATCTATCAAAATGATGCTTTTCACGTACGTTATCAATATCGGCGCAACATGCATAAGAGTAGAGAAGCAAAAATAAGACAATAAATTTGTCGGGCTGGCCGTAATTCACATCTGCACTGCCTATTTACTTTCCGAAAGAAAAAAAAATACGTTAGTATATTATAAATTCAAAAAGACGAATTAGCAAGAAGTGAGATCGGTAGATGCTTTAATTTTGTAAGTTCATCATATATTTAAATGTACTACATCCTCTACAGTGACGTCGAACTGTATATCAGTCCAAAGTTGGGCCTTGTAACATTTTTCTTGTTTGAACGGCTATTCATATCAATGTCAGAAAATTCACATTGAAGAGAATGAACAGTCTGTAACTTGCCAGTGCCTTATCAAAAGCACACGATATGTTCCATGTTGAAAACTGATAGGATATAAGGGGACAGGCAAAATATTGTACTGTTTCAGCTTCTTTATTAAACTAGCAAAATGGGACATTTTTATGTTAACAAAATGTAACTTCTTAAAGGGGAAGTTCAGTCAAAAATCAAAAATTGATATTCAGTTATTTACATGTCAAATATTCATGACACCTAGACAAAAAAATTATATCTTTATCTAAAAAGTCAAAAACGAACTTAGAACTGTCAAGAAATTACTACTGGGGGTCCGCCATGTTTACATAGGTGGCGACACAATTGGTATCACAACATCTAATTACTGCTGTACATGTATACTGCAGAAAAGTGACACGTACAATTATTATGAAAATAACATTGTGTTCCCATGCGGAATTTATAAGTACATTGTTGCATTACAGTTTCGTTGCACTTGTCAGGTTTTCTGATTTTTCAAAAAATCACCTACCTGTATGATAATTTTAAAATCAACGAAATATTTTGCTTATTTTTTAGCATCTTAATAGGTGATCGTTTTATTATTTTCGTTCTCATATTATAAGGACATAGAAATTCTGAAAATAATCTCTTGATATCTGCTTTTAGTTTTTTTCTTTATTTTCATCATTTTTATGCAATTAATCTAGGATTCAAATGAATTCTTCCCTAAACAAAATAATCCATGCTAATGCTAAAAAGAATAAATATACCTTGCAAGCCGAATAATATTTATTGTATTTCTAAACCATCTCTGTTACCGTAATTTCCGAAGAATGTTAATATATATATATGTAATTTTTAATTTGTGTGACTACCTGCATATATTGTAACACAGTCGTAAAACATTCACTGTCGTCTCAATATACGCACGTGTCACTCTCGCCGGGGCAGAGCTGTCGGCTTACACAAAATACAAAATAACGCCTTACTACACTATATACATGTTTCTGGGGATCGAATAGGTAGGAAAATAAAATATCAAGAATTTCCCACTTGAAGTTTTTATCCGGGTACAATTTCTAGTAACTATACGGAATAAAGAGGTATGAAGAAATTATGCAAGGAAGAAACAGACACATTTTGTTCAACAACACCAGGAATTTATCCTACTGTCCATTTCAGCTAAAATTTAATCTACATTTAATTAGTCCCAGATTGAGATTGTGTTTATTGATAATAAAGATATGTGTATTCGGGTTAATAAATTGACTTTTTTATTCTATTTATGTTAAAATCCCATTTCTTGACAACGTGTCAGTCTTATCAGAAGCAGAGATGTAAAACTATTTTATATGTCTCTGTCAGAAGTAAAGGGAACTTGCAAGTCCTAGTGCATACCTTCCATTTTCGATTATTTTGGTGATATACAGGTATTTTGATTTCGGCTTAAATAATGTATTCCGGAAAGATTATTTGTCGTGAAATAAATACGCTGTTACACTTGCCTTATAGTTTTGAAACCAGATAGTTCGAAAATGCTTGATATATTCTTGATACATGTTGTGAAAGCGGATAGAAGAGAAAATATGATACTACAACATGCCAGGGACTATACATTACACATAATGTATAGTCCCTGAACACGCATATCTTATAATATCCATGGATGTCGGATCTCAAGCTTACAGCCGAGACATGAACGCAAAGGTTTAAGTCACAAAAGGTGATATTTCTTTGAAGCTGCAGTTGATTGTTTGGAAATTGGCAAAATTTTTGTATTTTTTTTCTGTGGAATACATAATTATACAGTATTAATTTTGCGTTTGTTTAATTCACATTAGTTTAGTTTCACGTTTTTAAAACACCCTTTTTAGACTATAATGCAAACAGAGCACCGTTTTATGATAATAACACCTTTTGCATTCTATAATTTGTAAATTTCTTAAAGTCACGTGCGGTCAATTTTATGATTAGCTGTAATACGTGCACAGGCGTGTGCCACACCTAGCGAAGGTGAGGTAAAGTTTTGGTGGGAATAAACAAACCAAAATAAACATCGTTACCAGGTGACTAAGGATAATGTTGTACATAAAGTGTACTGTACAAAAGTTCTGTGATTAAAAAAAAGCAAAAAAAAAAAAAAAAAAGAAAAAAAACAAAAAAAACACGTGTGTTGCCAATATGTCTCTGATTTATTGAAGATTTCTTGGTATATTATTTGTTTACTTATTACTTGTGGTAAACGTTTTTCCTAAAAATGAAGAATTTTTCCATTCCATACACGTTTCGATCCATGTTATGATTGCGTACATAGGAGTTAGTGGAAATATGAGGAAACGTGCATTATAAGCTATGTAATACATATTTCTCAAAATTTCTTTTTTTTATCAGAAAACCTAATTTTCCAAAAAATATGCTTTTGGTATTGTTTCCATGGCAACGAAATACTCCTTTGTTCATTACATCCAATTTCAGATCTCTTTCCAAAGAAAATTTTGGCACGGGTTCCCCTTATTACCTATTTAATACATATTTCTAAAAATTCCTTTTTTTGGTCAGAAAAGTCAATTTTTCAACAAAAAAAATACATTTCTGGTTTTGTTTCCATGGCAACAAACTGCTCTTTTATCCATTACACCCAATTTCAGACCCTTTCCATTAAACATTTGGGCAGGGGTTCCCCTTATAAGCTATGTTATACATATTTCTCAAAATTCCTCCTTCTTTACCAGAAAACATGATTTTCCCCAAAAATATGCTTTTGGTTTTGTTTTCATGGCAACCAAATGCTCTTTTGTCAATTACATCCAATTTCAAATCTCTTTCCAAAGAAAATTTGGGCAGGGGTTCCCCTTATAACTTATTTAATACATATTTCTCAAAATTCCCTTTTTTATGAGAAAACTCAATTTTTCAACAAAAAAATACGTTTCTGGTTTTTTTTCCATGGCAACAAAGAGCTCTTTTGTCCAATACATCCAATTTCAGCCCCTTTCCAAAAAAAATTTTGGCAGGGGTTCCCCTTATACCCGAAGTAAATACACATTGCTGTAATTAAAATACTATTATGAACAGAAACTACTATTTTCCCAAAATTTCCATTTTTTGGTATTGTTTCCATGGCAACGGTAGTTATTTTGAAATTACCAATGCTGTGGAACCCTTTCTTACATGACCCTAACCTTCTCACGAAGTTTCATGGAGCTAGTATTAATAGTTTTTGAGAAACAGTGAAAAAAAATGATGAAAAACTTTCAAAATGTCAATTTCCCATAGGGTTACTATAGGACTACCCGACCCCTTTTTGATACCCCCAAAAGAACCCTTACTGGACCCCCTTTTGAAAAAATTTTTGATGATTGCACATCTAGATACATGGGGTCAAAAGTATGCCAAGTTTGAAACTTCTAGGTCTAATGGTGTATGAGATCTGCTTCGGACAAGTTCATTGCCACGAGAAGAAAGAAAGATGGAATAATAATAACAAGTTATAATTGTGTTCGCAAGCGAAACACAAAAGTCTCCCAAACGAACTCCCATATCGGATACCAAGGCATTACGAGACTCCCTTTTGAAAAAAAATTTGGGTAAGGGTTTCCCCTCATAACCTATGTAAAAAAAATAATTTCTGGTTTTGCTTCTATGACAACCAAATGCTCTTTTGTCCATTACATCCAATTTCAGACCCTTTCCAAAAAAAAAGTTGGGCAGGGGTTCCCCTTATAACCTATTTAATACATATTCCTCAAAATTCCCTTTTTTTGTCGGAAAACTCAATTTTTCAAAAAAAAAAAAAATACCCCCGGTACGTTTCTGGTTTTGTTTCCATGGCAACAAAGTGCTCTTTTGTCCATTACAACCGATTTCAGACCCTTTCCAAAAGAAATTGGGCAGGGGTTCCCCTTATAAGCTATGTAATACATATTTCTCAAAATTCCTTCTTTTTTTTTATCAGAAAACCTGATTCCCCCCAAAAAACATGCTTTTGGTTTTGTTTCCATGGCATACAAATGCTCTTTTGTCCATTACATCCAATTTCAGATCTCTTTCCAAAGAAAATTTGGGCAGGGGTTCCCCTTATAACCTATTTAATACATATTTCTCAAAATTCCTTTTTTTGTCAGAAAACTCAATTTTTCAACAAAAAATACGTTTCTGGTTTTGTTTCCATGGCAAAAAAAGTGCTCTTTTGTAAATTACACCCGATTTCAGACCCTTTCCAAAAAAAAATTTGGGCAGGGATTCCCCTTATAAGCTATGTAATACATATTTCTCAAAACTCCTTCTTTTTTTTTATCAGAAAACCTGATTTCCCCCAAAAATATGCTTTTGGTTTTGTTTCCATGGCAACCAAATGCTCTTTTGTGCATTACATCCAATTTCAGATCTCTTCCCAAAGAAAATTTGGGCAGGGGTTCCCCTTATAACCTATTTAATACATATTTCTCAAAATTCATTTTTTTTGTCAGAAAACTCAATTTTTCAACAAAAAATACGTTTCTGGTTTTGTTTCCATGGTAACAAACTGCTCTTTTGTCCATTACACCCAATTTCAGACCCTTTCCAAAAAATTTGGGCAGGGATTCCCCTTATAAGCTATGTAATACATATTTCTCAAAATTCCTTCTTTTTATCAGAAAACCTGATTTTCCCCCCAAAAATATGCTTTTGGTTTTGTTTCCATGGCAAACAAATGCTCTTTTGTCCATTACATACAATTTCAGATCTCTTCCCAAAGAAAATTTGGGCAGGTGTTCCCCTTATAACCTATTTAATACATATTTCTCAAAATTCATTTTTTTTGTCAGAAAACTCAATTTTTCAACAAAAAATACGTTTCTGGTTTTGTTTCCATGGTAACAAACTGCTCTTTAGTCCATTACACCCCATTTCAGACCCTTTCCAAAAAAAAATTTGGACAGGGGTTCCCCTTATAAGCTATGTAATACATATTTCTCAAAATTTCTTTTTTTTTATCAGAAAACCTAATTTTCCAAAAAATATGCTTTTGGTATTGTTTCCATGGCAACGAAATACTCCTTTGTTCATTACATCCAATTTCAGATCTCTTTCCAAAGAAAATTTGGGCACGGGTTCCCCTTATAACCTATTTAATACATATTTCTAAAAATTCCTTTTTTTTTGTCAGAAAAGTCAATTTTTCAACAAAAAAAAATACATTTCTGGTTTTGTTTCGATGGCAACAAAGTGCTCTTTTATCCATTTCACCCAATTTCAGACCCTTTCCATTAAACATTTGGGCAGGGGTTCCCCTTATAAGCTATGTTATACGTATTTCTCAAAATTCCTCCTTCTTTACCAGAAAACCTGATTTTCCTAAAAAATATGCTTTTGGTTTTGTTTTCATGGCAACCAAATGCTCTTTTGTCAATTACATCCAATTTCAAATCTCTTTCCAAAGAAAATTTGGGCAGGGGTTCCCATTTTAACTTATTTAATACATATTTCTCAAAATTCCTTTTTTTATGAGAAAACTCAATTTTTCAACAAAAAAATACGTTTCTGGTTTTTTTTTTCCATGGCAACAAAGAGCTCTTTTGTCCAATACACCCAATTTCAGCCCCTTTCCAAAAAAAATTTTGGCAGGGGTTCCCCTTATACCCTAAGTAAATACACATTGCTGTAATTAAAATACTATTATGAACAGAAACTACTATTTTCCCAAAATTTCCATTTTTTGGTATTGTTTCCATGGCAACGGTAGTTATTTTGAAATTACCAATGCTGTGGAACCCTTTCTTACATGACCCTAACCTTCTCACGAAGTTTCATGGAGCTAGTATTAATAGTTTTTGAGAAACAGTGAAAAAAAATGATGAAAAACTTTCAAAATGTCAATTTCCCATAGGGTTACTATAGGACTACCCGACCCCTTTTTGATACCCCCAAAAGTACCCTTAATGGACCCCCTTTTGAAAAATTTTTGATGATTGCACATCTAGATACATGGGGTCAAAAGTATGCCAAGTTTGAAACTTCTAGGTCTTATGGTGTATGAGATCTGCTTCGGACAAGTTCATTGCGACGAGAAGAAAGAAAGATGGAATAATAATAACAAGTAATAACTGTGTTCGCAAGCGAAACACAAAAGTCTCCCAAACGAACTCCCATAACGGATACCAAGGCATTACGAGACTCCCTTTTGAAAAAAATTTGGGTAGGGGTTTCCCCTCATAACCTATGTAAAAAAAAATAATTTCTGGTTTTGCTTCTATGACAAACAAATGCTCTTTTGTCCATTACATCCAATTTCAGACCCTTTCCAAACAAAATTGGGCAGGGGTTCCCCTTATAAGCTATTTAATACATATTCCTCAAAATTCCCTTTTTTTGTCGGAAAACTCAATTTTTCAAAAAAAAAATACCCCCGGTACGTTTCTGGTTTTGTCTCCATGGCAACAAAGTGCTCTTTTGTGTATTACAACCGATTTCAGACCCTTTCCAAAAGAAATTGGGCAGGGGTTCCCCTTATAACCTATTTAATACATATTTCTCAAAATTCCTTTTTTTGTCAGAAAACTCAATTTTTCAACAAAAAATACGTTTCTGGTTTTGTTTCCATGGCAAAAAAGTGCTCTTTTGTCCATTA
Source organism: Modiolus philippinarum (assembly GCA_002080025.1). Lineage (NCBI taxonomy): Eukaryota > Metazoa > Mollusca > Bivalvia > Mytilida > Modiolidae > Modiolus > Modiolus philippinarum. Next base: position 20,799 of record MJUU01015443.1, on the reverse strand, counting down.
CACCCGATTTCAGACCCTTTCCAAAAAAAAAATTTGGGCAGGGGTTCCCCTTATAAGCTATGTAATACATATTTCTCAAAATTCCTTCTTTTTTTATCAGAAAACCTGATTTTCCCCCCAAAAATATGCTTTTGGTTTTGTTTCCATGGCAACCAAATGCTCTTTTGTGCATTACATCCAATTTCAGATCTGTTCCCAAAGAAAATTTGGGCAGGGGTTCCCCTTATAAGAAAAAGAAGGGAAACGGGGAATGTGTCAAAGAGACAACGACCCTAAGGGGAGCAATAACAACTCAAAGCCACCATAAGATCTTCAATGAACGGTGAGGAAACCCCACACCCAACGGTAGGTCGGAGTTGGCCCCTAAATCAAAGAGTAATCAAGTTCAGTTTATAACCTATTTAATACATATTTCTCAAAATTCATTTTTTTTGTCAGAAAATTCAAATTTTCAACAAAAAATACGTTTCTGGTTTTGTTTCCATGGTAACAAATGCTCTTTTGTCCATTACACCCAATTTCAGACCCTTTCCAAAAAAATTTGGGCAGGGGTTCCCCTTATAAGCTATGTAATACATATTTCTCAAAATTCCTTCTATTTTATCAGAAAACCTGATTTTCCCCCAAAAATATGCTTTTGGTTTTGCAACTAAATGCTCTTTTGTCCATTACATCCAATTTCAAGATTCTTTCCAAAGAAAATTTGGCTGGGGTTCCCCTTATAACCTATTTAATACATATTTCTCAAAATTCCTTTTTTTGGGCAGAAAACTCAATTTTTCAACAAAAAAAACGTGTTTCTGGTTTTGTTTCCATGACAACAAAGTGCTCTTTTGTCCAATACACCCAATTTCAGACACTTTCCAAAAAAAAATTGGGCAGGGGTTCCCCTTATCACCTAAGTAATACACGTTGCTATAATTAATATACTATTATCAACAGAAACTACTATTTTCCCAAAATTTCCATTTTTTTGGGTATGGTTTCCATGGCAACGGTAGTTATTTTGAAATTCCCAATGCTGTGGAACCCTTTCTTACATGATCCTTACCTTTCTGATGAAGTTTCATGGAGCTAGTGTTAATAGTTTTGAGAAACAGTGAAAAAAATGGTGAAAAACTTTCAAAATTTCAGTTTCCCATAGGGTTACTATAGGACGACCCCACCCCTTTTTGATACCCCAAAAGTACCCTTAATGGACCCCCTTTAAAATATTTTTTGATGATTGCACATCTAGATACATGGGGCTAATATCCTACAAAATTTGAAAGCTCTAGGTTTGATGGTCTCTGAGATTTTGCGCGGACAAGTTCATTGTGGACGAGAAGAAAGGGAAAGAAGAATAATAATAAGAAACGCAACAAAAACAATAAGTCTCCCAAACTTCATTTGGTAGACTTAATAATAACTAGTATTAATTGTGTTTGGATGCAAACACAAGAAGTTTCCCAAACGAACTCCCATATCAGAATTCAAAGGCTTTAGATGGGATCCAGAGATTTTAAACAACCATCCTGTCAATTTCATGCAATTCTGAGCACTTGGATTTTCCCGCCTTTTTACCGTTTCCATGGCAACGGTCGCCATTTTGAAGTCTCGGACACCGGAACCAAATTGTACACTTGTTAGGCAACCTTCCTGTAAAATGTCACCCAATTCTGGGCATTTTGATTTTCCCCCTTTTTTCAAAGTTTCCATGTCATCGGTCGCCATCTTGAAGTCCTGGAGACCAGAAGCCAATTCTACACATGTAAGGCAACCTTCTTGTAAAATTTCATTCAATTCTGAGCACATTGATTTTCCCGCCTTTTTTACCATTTCTATGGCACCGGCCATAATTTTGAGGTCTTTGACACCAGAAGTCAATTCTACAAATGCAAGGCAACCTTCCTGTAAAATTTCATCCAATTCTGAGTACTTTGACTTTCCCGCCTTTTTGACCATTTCCATGGCACCGGTCGACATTTTGAAAATTCCAAGACTGGAATGCACATCTTGGGATGGGGTTCTATCATCCTGTGAAGTTTGGTTAAGATTGGATCAGTGGTGTCCGAGAAAACTGATGGACAAAGTTGAGGCGGAAAACGGAAGAAAAAGAATAATAATAATAACTAGTATTAATTTGTTTGGATGCAAACACAAGAAGTCTCCCAAACGAACTCCCATATCAGAATTCAAAGGCTTTAGATGAGATCTAAAGATTTAAAGGAACCTTGCTGTCAAATTTTATTCAGTTCTGAGCACTTTGGATTTTCCCGCCTTTTTTCCATTTCCATGGCAACGGGAACCAATTTGACGTCTTGAAGACCAGAAGCCTATTCTACAGATGTAAAGCAACCTGCCTGTAAAATTTCATCCAATTCTGAGCACTTTGATTTTCCTGCCTTTTTTACCATTTCTATGGCACCGGTCTATATTTTGAGGTCTTGGAGACGAGAAGTCAATTTTACACCTGTTAAGCAACCTTCCTGTAAAATTTTATCCAATTCTGAGCAATTTGATTTTCCCGCCTTTTTTACCATTTCCATGGCACCGGTCGCTATTTTGACGTCTTGGAGACCAGCAGTCAGTTCTACACATATTAGGCATCCTTCCTGTAAAATTTCATCCAATTCTAAGCACTTTGATTTTCCCGCCTTTTTTACCATTTCCATGGCACCCGTCGCAAATTTGAAGTCTTGGACACCAGAAGTCAGTTCTACACATGTTGGGCAACCTTCCTGTAAAATTTCATCCAATTCTGAGCACTTTTATTTTCCCGCCTTTTTTGGCCGCTTTCATGCGAACAGCGGCCAATTTGAAAATTCCAAGACCTGAGTGCACATCTTGGGATGGGGTTCCATAATCCTGTGAAGTTTCATCAAGATTGGATCACTGGTGACAAAGTCGCGGCGGAAAACGAGAGAAGAATAATAAAAACAAGTGATAAATGTGTTCGCAAGCGAAACACAAAAGTCTCCCAAACGAACTCCCATATCGGATTTCAAGGCATTACCAGACTCCCTCAAGAAAAAAAATTTGGCAGGGGTTCCCCTTACAACCTATGTAATACATATTTCTCAAAATTCCTATTTTTAATCAGAAACTCAATTTTTCTACAAAAAAATATGTTTATGGTTTTTTCCTTGACAAACAAGTGCTCTTTTGTCCAATACACCCAATTTCAGACCCTTTCCAAAAAAAA
>MJUU01015443.1:0-17145 GCA_002080025.1 Modiolus philippinarum | reverse complement strand
TGGTTTTGTTTCCATGGCAACCAAATGCTCTTTTGTCCATTTAAACCAATTTCAGACCTCTTTCCAAAGAAAATTTGGGCAAGGGTTCCCCTTATAACCTATGTAATACATGTTTCTCAAAATTCCATTTTTTTAGCAGAAAGCTCAATTTTTCTACAAAAAATACATTTATGGTTTTGTTTCCATGACAAACAAGTTCTCTTTTGTCCATTGCACCCAATTTCAGATCTCATTCCAAAAAAAATTTTGGCAGGGGTTCCCCTTATAACATATGTGATATGTATTGCTGTAATCAAAATATAATCATTAGCATAAACTACTATTTTCTCAAAATTTCCATTTTTTTGTTTTGTTACCATGACAACCAAAATTATTTTTTAATTTCCAATGCTGTATAACCCTTCCTTACATTACAAACATCTTTCCTATGAAGTTTCATGGAGCTAGCATTAAAAGTTTTTGAGATACAGTGAGAAATATGGTGAAAAATACCCAAAATTTCATTTTCCCATAGGGTTAACATTGGCGACCCCACCCCTTTTTGAACCCCCCAAATGTACCCTTAATGAACCCCCTTTTGAAAAATGTTTGTCTCTTGCACAACTTGATATATGGGGCTAACTTCCCACAAAGTTTCAAAGTTCTAGGTCTGATGGTCTCTGAGATCCGCTTCGGACAACTTCATCCGGACGAGAATAAAGAAAGAAAGAAGAATAAAAATAAGAAACACAACAAAAACAATAAGTCTCCGAACTTCGTTTGGGAGACTTAATGAGAAACACAGCAAAAACAATAAGTCTCCACAAACTTCGTTTGGGAGACTTAATAATAATAATAATAATAATAATAATAAAAAGAAACACAGCAAAAACAATAAGTCTCCCCAAACTTCGTTTGGGAGACTTAATATGAAACGCAACAAAAACAATAAGTCTCCCAAACTTCAAACTTCGTTTGGGAGACTTAATAACTAGTATTAATTGTGTTTGGATGCAAACACAAGAAGTCTCCCAAACGAACTCCCATATCAGAATTCAAAGGCTTTAGATGAGATCCAAAGATTCAAAGAAACCTTCCTGTCAAATTTTATTCAATTCTGAGCACTTTGGATTTTCCCGCCTTTTTTTCCGTTTCCATGGCAAAGGGAATCAATTTGAAGTCTTGAAGACCAGAAGCCAATTCTACAGATGTAAGGCAACCTTCCTGTAAAATTTCATCCGATTCTGAGCACTTTTATTTTCCCGCCTTTTTTTCCCATTTCTATGGCACCGGTCGCTATTTTGAGGTCTTGGAGACCAGAAGTCAATTTAACACATGTTATGCAACCTTCCTGTAAAATTTCATCCAATTCTGATCACTTTGATTCTCCCACCATCTTTACCATTTCCAAGGCACCTGTCGCTATTTTGAGGTCTACGAGACCAGAAGTCAATTTAGCACATGTTAAGCAACCTTCCTATAAAATTTCATCCAATTCTGAGCACTTTCATTTTCCCGCCTTTTTTACCATTTCCATGGCACCGGTCGCAAATTTGAAGTCTTGGACACCAGAAGTCAATTCTACACATGAAGGGCAACCATTCTGTAAAATTTCATCCAATTCTGAGCACTTTGATTTTCCCGCCTTTTTTACCATTTCCATGGCACTGGTGGCAAATGTTAAGTCTTGGACACCAGAAGTCAATTCTACACATGTTAGGCATCCTTCCTGTAAAATTTCATCCAATGAGCACTTTGATTTTCCCGTCTTTTTTCGTCGCTTTCATAGGAATGGGGGCCATTTTGAAAATTCCAAGACTTGAGTGAACATCTTGGGATGGGGTTCCATAATCCTGTGAAATTTCATCAAGATTGGATTACTGGTGTCCGAGAAATGTGGCGGACAAAGTCGCGGCGGAAAACGGAAGAAAAATAATAAAATAAGACACACAGCAAAAACAATAAGTCTCCCCAAACTTCGTTTGGGAGACTTAATGAGAAACTCAACAAAAACAACAAGTCTCCCAACTTCGTTTGGGAGACTTAATAATGATTAGAAACGCAACAAAAACAATAAGTCTCCCAACTTCGTTTGGGAGACTTAATAATAAGAAACGCAACAAAAACAATAAGTCTCCCAAACTTCGTTGGGGAGACTTAATAAAAAGAATTGAGTAAAAACAATAAGACTTAATAATAATAACTAGTATTGATTGTGTTTGGATGCAAACACAAGAAGTCTCCCAAACGAACTCCCATGTCAGAAATCTTAAGGCTTCAGTTGAGATCCACAGATTTATAAACAACCTTTTGTGAAATTTTATTCAATTCTGAGCATTATGAATTTCCCGCCTTTTTTAACATTTCCATGGCACCGGTCACCATTTTTAAGTCTTGGAGACCAGTGCCCGGTTGTTCAAAACGTGGTCAAAATTTGTCCACTGGATAAAAGTCTTATCCAGTGGATAAGTTTTACCCATAGGATAAATCGGTTGTTCAAAAGTTGTCCAGTGGTTAAAATTGCGTATCCGTGATTAATATTTGTCCAATGTCCAAAGGTGGGCTAATTTTTATGCAGCGGTTGAACATGGCTGAGAGATTACTGTGTTTGGCATATACAAAGACCTTCATGGCCATACAAATGTTGTGTTAGGAGAAAATAAAGTTCACACAGGAGAGTACAATTGGATTGGGACATTTCCCCAGGAAACATAGAAATTCTAACAAATATGGCTTTAGATAAATTTAGTAGAACTAATCGCAGAAGACTTATTTCTGTTTCAACACAAACAAAAAGTAGCACTTTGCAAGTGACTGGCTACATTTAAGTAACACAAATCTGCTCTACTAAGACTATATTTATATATATATAATTTGGAAATGTCCTGTGCGAGAAGAACAAGGATTTAAAACGTTTTGCAAATATCCATGATAGACATTGATTAACGAATGGATCTTACGAAATCTAAGAATTCCCATATGTTGTCGAGCTATGGATGCCGGGGACGCACGTTAACAATGATCAGGCACCATCACAAATCAACATACATGTATGTTTTGTCAATAGAAAAAAAAATATTCCGTGCTATGAATGTTATTTGTGTCACTGCTAAATTATGTAAGATATAAATTACAAAAACAACAATTTTTTTAAAGGCAAAAGGACATAGAAACTAGAAAATTCTACGATATCGATGCTGTATCCAGTGTAAACAAAATCAAAAGGGTGCTTTCCATCACGTCCGTATTTGTGGGTCGTATTTCGGGTCGTTCACGTTATAAATAGGTTATGCTGTGTTGATATATATGAAATTTCATTCTTGGACCGTACTTATATTTTTCAGCTTTATAAAAAATTCTCGTGGGTATGAAAGTTGGGCAGACGGGAATTAAAATCAACTTTCTTCATATAAGCCCGGGTAAAAGTAATAAAATACCGAAATTTCTGAAAATTTACTTTCGGAATATGCCATTCGACAATTTATTTTTCATCACTGCAAATAAAATCAAAATTTGGAAATCCAGAAATCGAAAGGTGTACTAAGGCTGATAGAGAGTAAATGACCGAAAGGATATAAATTGAAAGCTAAGGACAGAGCTTTGCATGGCGAAGATACTCATAAGTTTAAAACAAAATTAAGATTCGAAATTATCGGTTTTCAAGCTTGCACTGAAGTACTGGACTACTGGGCTGGTGAATACCATAGGGGACTAACAGTCCATCAAGTCATGCTCTGGAAAAAACTATAACCTTTGTTAGAGGAAAAAATAACGCAGAAATATTAATCATTCCATTTTTTGGGGAGGGGGGATAAAGGAGACTAGTTTCCTTACGCAAGGATCGGTTATAGTCAACAGTCAACTAATTTCAAGACTCCCAATACGTCGAACTGTCAAGTCGACTCTCAAGTCCGGTACCAAGTCCGGCTATCCCGAGTTCCTATCGTTATTTATGTTTGTCTCTTGTTTTCATTATTGTTTTTCTGGTGCAGTTTGCTTGTAAATTGTGGCATGTGATTGTAGTTCCTGGCCATTGTAGGTGTTTGCTGTTTTCCTGTTTTTGTAATCTCATGCAGTTCTATATGATTTGATAAAATTCTCTTTTGAAATTCAGGACTGGGTTGCACAAAGCTCAGTTAAAACTTTATGGACTTTTAAAAGTTAAAAGTCTATTAAATTAGTAGGAAATATTAAAGCTTAATAGACTATTAAATATTTAAAAGTCAAGAAATTTATTAAGCCTTTGTGTGTCTTGTCTGTTTTCTAGTTAGTTCACTTTATGTCTATGGGAGTCTAGGATGATGTTTATTTCGCTGAACTTGATTACTCTTTATTTAGGGGCCGACTCCGACCTACCGTTGGGTGTGGGGTTTCCTCACCGTTCATTGAAGATCTTATGGTGGCTTTGAGTTGTTATTACTCCCCTTTGGGTCGTTGTCTCTTTGACACATTCCCCGTTTCCCTTCTTTTTTCCTATTAAATATTTAATAGTCTATTAACTTTTGTGCAACCCATTCCAGATTCTCAATTATTTCGATTGCAAAACCCGACTTCTTTTACAACATTTTATGATTATTTGGATATTGTTTAGGTAATAATAATTTAAATTTAATATTTTGTCACTTTTTGTTGGCTGTAATCAAGGACTTATAATGCGCCCTTACTGTAATCGTGGCGAAGATAAAATTGGTGAAAGAGAGAGGATTTGCCTTACATCCAAAATTATATACTATATGTGTAATTGGTTTAGATTTCTGAGTGCATTTCAAATAGGGTAGGACACTTTGTTACACTATATTGATAGCTGCACTCATCTTAGATGAGAGGGAATATGAAAATTAAAAAAAGACCCCCTAGGATTATACTATACTCAAAATACAAAAATACCCAAGTTGCATGTATAAACTTATTATGATGCATATACGTGTGCCAAGGAATAACCTAAATCAACAGCATTATATTCGAAGAATTATGGAAAACGAATTATTCTGAAAGAAGTACTAACGCATTACCAAAAAATATCGAAATAGGAGGCCAAATACAGTACCGAGGAAATACTGGAGTGAAGCCTTAAAGTATTTTAAGGGGGTAATATAAAATATGTATATCTTTAAAACGGTAAATGCAAATGATTTCAGAGGATATTTTTGAATGTGTTTTCATGGTGTTATATAGCTTATGTTAAAACGTGTTATCCACTGGCGGCCATCTTGGATGAGATACGAAAATATAAATAAGAAACTTTAAACAGGGTTACATAACGACCATTATGATCAAATACCCGATTATAGAGGTCTATAAACGTCCGAGTGGTTCAGAGAAATATATCTTTGAATTGCATGGAACTTTACAAAATCGTTATTTTAACTGATATCTGAGCAAAATTTATTTTACACTATGGTAAAATCCTATGGGAAAATGCATTTTTCAATGGGATCATGGAATTTCCAAGTTTTTTTTCAAATTGTAATTGTGTTTTAAATAACTAAATACCGAAGTTACTCTGAATTTATTTTCTGCATATGCACAGTTCTGCATTTTGCGTATAAGTGTGCTAATAAATCAACTTATTAATATGATTTTCGTAAGTCCCATAATTTTTTTGGTATAAAAATTACTGATTAGTTGATCTCAAAAAGGGCGGCAAAAGATTTGCAATCAGTGGAATTGAAAATTTAAATTGGAATGAGTATAAGAGTTAAGATTTTTAAATATCAAAAGTGAGGCTTGTTTAGGGTGGTTCTCAATATCTCATATCCTAGTAAGTCTGGACTAAAATATTCCTTTAAAATTGAAGATATCCCTATAATTATTGAAATGTCCCGTATCCCATAATCAAAATATCGCATATCCTTATCAGTTTTGTCATAAATATCCCAAATGCAAAAATCGTAAATATCCCATCTCCCAATATACCCTAAACAACCCTCAAAAGTATTTTCTCATTTAAAAAATTCAATTATTTGATATGAAAAATATATTTTTTTCTATCAAAAATCAAAATTATTTCCTGTAATCAGAAATTCATCTCTTGATATCAGAAATTTGATTTCTTAATGTCAGAAATTCTATTTTTGGTCGGGTTGCACGGAGTGCAAATCCGGGTTAAACTATCATATAATGGTGTATGTCGGACGGGTGGGCGAGCGGATGGGCGGATATGGAAAATGGGATACCCATTTTGTGAAATCAAGTCCTCCTACAGTTTTCAACCTAAATCTTTGAAACTTCTCAGAATGTTTCTATATATATTGAAGATGTGTCCCTGACTTTATGGAACTATATTTTCAAATTGTTTGTGCTATTTTTCCGGACTTTGGAATATAGTTATTTTTTATCGTTATTTTCAAAAATTGGTACGTATTTTGTGAAATCAACTCTTCCTTCAGTTTCAATCTAGATTTTTTAAACTTCACAGAATGTTTTTATATATATTGTAAATGTGCACCTGACTTTATGAAATTATTTTAGAAATTTTTTACCATTTTTCGGAATTTGGAACTAAGTCATTTTTATTGACATTTTAACAAAGTGTACCCATTTTGTAAAATCATCTCCTCCTACAGTTTTCATCTCTGATATTTGAAACTTCACAGAATATTGCTATATATATTGAAGATGTGCACTTAACTTTATGGAATTATTTCCAACATTTTTCTTCATATTCCAGACCTTTTAACTTTTTTTAATCGACATTTTCAACATATTCTATACACAGACACATTATGGAACCTATAAAACAACATTTTATAGCTAGAAGCACCAAAATGCAACCCGGCCATTTGAGTCTTTGAACCATTTATATATATAAAAAAAAAAAAAAATCGGCGGGGATTTTCTGATATCAGAATATATTTTTTATATGGGAAAAGTAATTTTTGATTTAAAAAAAATCTAATTTCTGATACATTGTATCAAAAAATTATTTTCTAAATCAGAAAATCGTATTTCAAAAATTATCTTTTGATATAAAAGAAATTCGAACTTATGATATAAAAAAAATCAAATTTCTTAAATAAAAAAAATGAATTTCTAATTTTGATTTTGGATCTTCATAACCTTCGAGTATAACCATCTTCCCAATCACAAAACATGTTATTTATTAATTTTCTATTTATTTATTTTATTTTTTTTGTTTATTCTATTTTAATATAGGGCATCTTTCACACTATGTCGACTGTCTATTTATTTCGGTATAGTATTAAGTTCAGCCAAATAGAAAACTTAAAGAAAAATGTAAGACAACTTGTCTAGGTGGCTATCACCTCGATTGGTGCAGTATCTGGCCCTATATTTAAATTTATACTTAACTTAATATTATGATGTGCATTGGCTGCTCTGAAGAAATTCACTCAGGAAAAATAGATCAAAAATATCCTTATTAATTATGTTTCATTTCATATTTCATAAATTCATTTGTTGTCGTAAGTGCATGTCTAATTCTCAATTGCCGATGTTTATTCGTGACTTTTTTCAGTGACTTTTTTCCTACATTCACCACTCATGTACATATTTGTATAAAGAAATCGCTTGTTTTGAGAATAAAATTAAAGAATAATACAAATAAGAAAATGAAACAAGAGAAAACAAAAAGAGAAAGGGAAGTTTGCAACATCTTATCAATCAATCAATCAATCAATCAATCAAATCTATGACTATTGTATATACAACTTTGGACTGTTGTAAGTGCGCCTGTCCTAAGTCAGAAAATTTATAAAGCCTTTGTGTGTCTTGTCTTTTTTCTAGTTAGTTTACTTTATATCTATAGGAGTCTAGAATGATGTTTATTTCGCTGAACTTGATTACTCTTTATTCTTGGGCTGACTTTGACCTACCGTTGGGTGTGGGGTTTTCTCACCGTTCATTGAAGATCTTATGGTGGCTTTGAGTTTTTTATTACTCCCCTTTGGGTCGTTGTCTCTTGACACATTCCCCGTTTCCCTTCTTTTTCTTATGTATCTACATTTTGTTTAACAGTGAGATCAGTATTTCCACAGAGAATTATATTTATATCAATATTTCCATAAATTCTAAGAGTTAAAAGTAAATTCTGTCGAATATCATTATACATGTATACTGGACATTTAAGGAAAAAGTGACTAGCATCTTCACGATCTGCATCACATAAGCATCTAGGATTATCTTTGATACCACATCTATATTATGAATTATAGCCTATTAATGAGGTCAATGCAGAAATTTATTGACACGAGAAAGGTATATTGACCGAGGACGAAGTCCGAGTGTCAATATACCTTTCACATGTCAATAAATTTCTTCATTGACCGAATTTAATAGGCTATTAAAGTTTTATTATTTTCAAAATTTAAGGAAATTTATTACTCAATTTTATATGATGTTTGTTGATTTGATTTTTTTTGCACACATATTTTCCGTTAGACTTATGGAACTATATACGCATGTTTTGTAGATTGGAAATAGACAACACAATCATATTTAAGAAATTTTACATTGTAATGAAAAAAAAAACTTTAAGTGATATATTTTTAGTACGAGGTCAATACGTAGTCAATTCATATTGTCCATTCGTCTTTTATCCGTTATTTAATGATAATTTAAAGTTGATAGATTTTTAGCATAGGTATATACGTAGTCAATTCTTAAATTTATTGACAACTCTCAAAAATATACAAGATCATGTGACCACAATTGAACTAATCACTGGAGTAAAAAAAATCTAAGAAAAAAAATAATAAAAGTCATAATTCAAACTGCTTTAGCTATACCTCTAATTATCAAAGAAATGTGTGTCAATTATATTCAACAACCGTGAGATAATGTTTCTGATGCATCATGCGAACAAGTAAATAAATGGGAAGGGCACAGGATAACACGTCGAGCAAAATATAAGGCAAGTGAACGAGAAAAACAATATTATGTCGGGCAAACGAGATGTCGAGTATTTTTAAACGAAAGACCTAACGCAGTTGAGTTCTGAGTTGTTTCTGTTCGTCTCTTTCATTTTTAAGAAATCAATTTCCATGTTAACTTAAACACGCTTGAACGTTGTCATGCATACATTCTTAACACGAATAGAGGACAAAAATGTGCTTGAACCAAATTCAAGTTGACTAACACTTTATAAGTAAACAAACTAAGTACATTTAGGTAGCTGTCTGACACGGGGAATCGAATAAACAGAATAAAAAATTAAATCTAAAAACAATAATAAACTTCAAAATTGACCAAAAGTATCGGTATGCACATGATATAGATCTAAATGATGCCTAAAGAATAAAAATGACAACAAAAGTCCGAATCGATCAAAGGGAGAGACCAGTAAGGAAAATCCGTATAACATACGACAGAATCAGGGACACACCCAACACAGAACATTTTTGGCAAGCCGTTATAATCCCAACTTGGAACGGGCATTTTAGAGATAAAATGGAGCATTAAACCAGGTTTAATGATGCATCAACCTACCGCTTATATATACATATGACGACTTTTATGCATCACAAATGTATACTTTAAGTCTCGAACATGCATACATTTTCGTCGCGAAATAGTAAAAGTCGTCAGAAAACGCAAAATTTTTGCGACAGTTTTAAAAGTCAAATATCTAACCCTTCGCATCCTAAAATACAGCATTGTTAGCCCGTAATTGGCTGGGTACGAATTCATAGCATTTTCCTTGGTTCATGATTGCATGTGACCACCATACTACAATGCAACATATCATGGCGGGTCAGAAAATTTCATTTCTGTGACGTCATCTTTAAAATGACGTTACACCGAGCTTCAGTCAATATAGAATCGTAGTTGTTTGTTTATTACAACATTGGAAATCGTCAACAATTCTATAACGATTGAAATAGAAATTTGATTTTAACGGTTATGATTACATTTTTCCTCTGGCGACATTAAATGCAAAAAGAAGACACAGTTTAATATCCCTAGGCCATGAAACTGTAAATCATGTTTGCTGACCACGTCAGTCCAATTTTTTGCGACCTTCACTGATATTCAACTGTGATGCAATGTTGTCCAATACTTGCTATTTCATGACATTTGTCAAATTTGATTTCAGTTTTGATTTATTAACCTCAATGACCTCCACCAAGTCATCCAACACAGCTTTTAATCCTAAAATTAAGTTGACATGTCGTTATTTTCTGATTTTTCCATCTTGTTAGACAAATAGGAAGTAGCTATTGTCACGAGAGTTGTCCAGTGGATAACATTTGTCCAGAGGACAACTATCCAGATGCTGATAAGTGTTTTGAACAACCAAATGTATCCAATGGATAGTTAACCAAAGGATTAGGACTTGTCCACTGGATAAGTTTTATCCAGTGGACAACTTTAACCATGTTTTGAACAACCGGACCCAGAAGTCAATTCTACACTTGTTAGGCAACCCTTTCTGTAAAATTTCATCCAATTCAGAGCACATTGATTTTCCCGCCTTTTTTACCATTTCCATGGCACCGGTCGCTATTTTGAAGTCTTGGAGACCAGAAGTCAGTTCTACACATATTAGGCAACCTTCCTGTAAAATTTCATCCAATCCTGAGCACTTAGATTTTCCCGCCTTTTTACCATTACAATGGCACCGGTCGGCATTTTGAAAATTCCAAGACTGGAATGCACAAATTGGGTTGGAGTTCCCTCACTCTGTGAAGTTTGGTTGAGATTGGATCAATGGTCAGTCTCCCAAATAGAACTCCAATATCAGAATTCAAATGCTTTCGATGAGATACAAAGATTCTAAGGAACCTTCCTGTTAAATTGTATTCAATTCTGAGCACTTTGGATCTTTGCGCCCTTTTTCCGTCGCCATTTTGAAGTCTTGGAGACCAGAAGTCAATTCTACACATATAAGGGAACCTTCCTGTAAAATCTCATCCCAACCTAAGCACTTTGGTTTTCCCGCCTTTGTTACCATTTCCATGGCACCAGTCGCAATTTTGAAGTCTTGGAGACCAGAAGTCAGTTTTACATATGTTAGGCAACCTATCTATAAAATTTCACCCAGTTCTGAGCACTTTAATTTTCCCGCCTTTTTTACCATATCCATGGCACCGGTCGCCATTTTGAAAATTCCACGACTGGAATGCACATCTTTATATTGGGTTCTATCATCCTGTGAAGTTTGGTTAAGATTGGATCAGTAGTGTCCGAGAAAACTGATGGACAAAGTTGAGACGGAAAACGGAAGAAAAAGAATAATAACTAGATTTGCAATTGCAAGCAATAGCTGATGTCGCCCCTGACAGCCAATTCGATGCTTCCATCTTGTTCGCAGCGTCAAAATCTACCTAGAAATCAATTTTCGTTGAAATCGGACAAAGTTGAAATATTGATGCATTTTGGCAGCCATCTTGAAAATGGCGGCCATTTTGAAATTTTCTTCCATTGTATCTTGTTCGCAGTGTCAAAATCTACCTAGAAATCAATTTTCATTGACATCGGACATGGTTAAATTTTTTACGTATTTTGGCGGCCATCTTGGATATGGCGGCCATTTTGAAAAAAACCTTCGGATAGTTTCCTTTCACTCGTTCTATTGAACATTTCTCTAAAATATGATGAGTTTCTGCCAAGCAGTTGCCGAGATATTGAATCCTCAGTTTTTTAACGTAAAATGGCGGCCATCTTGGAAATGGCGGCCATTTTGAAATTTTTTTCACCGTCATGCACAACTTCACATAGTGGTTCAACTGTGTGCCAAGTATCAAGTGATTCGGTTCAGGCAGCTTTGAGAAAAGGCTCGGACAAAATTCCGGGAAGTAAAATAATAATAAAGAAAGAAAAAAAAATCATAATAACAAAGAAACGGAACAATAACAATATGTCTCCCGACTTCGTCTGGGGCGACATAACTAGTATTAATTGCGTTTGGATGCAAAAACAAGAAGTCTCCCAAACGAACTCCCATGTCAGAAATCTTAATGCTTCAGATAAGATCCACAGATTTATAAACAACATTTCTGTAAAATTTCTTAGCACTTTGAATTTTCTGTTTTTTTTTGTTTTTGTTTTTTTGGTTTCCAAGCAACAGCAGAAGTTTTGAAGTCTTGGAGACCAGTAACCAATTCTCCAAATGTAAGACAATGTTCCTGTAAAATTTCATCCAATTCTGAGCATTTTTATTTCCCCGCCTTTGTTACCGTTTCCATGGCAACAGTCGCCATTTCGAAGTCTTAGAGACCACAGGCCAATTCAACAGGTATCACGCAACCTTCTTGTAAAATTTCATCCATTTCCGTGGCAATGATGGCCATTATTAAATTTTGGAGACCAGAAGCCTATTGTACACATGCAATGCAACCTTCCTGTAAAATTTCATCCGATTCTGAGCACTTTGATTTTCCCGCCTTTTTTACCATTTCCATGGCACCGGTAGCCATTTTGAAGTCTTGGAGACCTGAAGCCAATCCTTCACATGTTAGGCAACCTTCCTGTAAAATTTCACCCAACTCTGAGCACTTTGATTTTCCTGCCTTTTTTACCATTTGCATGGCACCAATCAGTATTTTGAAGTCTTGGAGACCTAAAGTCAATTCTACATATCTGAGGGAAACTTCTGTAAAATTTCATTCAATTCTGAGCACTTTGATTTTCCCGCCTTTTTTACCATTTCCATTGCACTGGTCGCCATTTTTAAGTCTTGAAGACCAGAAGTCAATTCTAAACATGTTAGGCAACCTTCCTGTAAAATTTCATCCAATTCTGAGCACTTTGATTTCCCGCCTTTTTTACCATTTCCATGGCAATGGTCGCCATTTTTAAGTCTTGGAGACCAGAAGTCAATTCTAAACATGTTAGGCAACCTTCCTGTAAAATTTCATCCAATTCTGAACACTTTGATTTCCCGCCTTTTATTACCATTTCCATGGAAGTCTTGGAGACCAGAAGTCAACTTTACACATGTTAGCCAACCTTCCTATAAAAATTCATCCTCAAGAAGTCTCCAAAACGAACTCCCATATCAGAAATCAAATGCTAAAGATGATATCGGTACATTCCATTGAAGCTTTCTGTAAAATTGCATCCAATTCCGAGTACTTCTGAATTTCCTGCTCTTTTGTCAGTTTCCATGGCAACGGTCGCCATTTTTAAGTCTTAGAGACCAGAAACCCATTTTACACATGTTGGACAACCTTCCTGTAAAATTTCATCCAATTCTAAGCATTTTGATTTTCCCGCCTTTTTTCTGTTTCCATGGCAACGGCGACCATTTTGAAAATTCCAAGACCAGAAAGAACATCTAGGGATTGCTATCACTCATCCTATGAAGTTTACAGTGAAAAAGATTTAAAATGTCATTTTTCCCATAGGGTTACTATGGAAGACCCCACCCCTTTTTGAGCCCCCAAAATGTACCCTTAATGGACCCCCTTAGGAATTTTTTTTTACTTCTTGCACAACTAGATATATGGGGCCATTATCCTACAAAGTTTGAAAGTCCTAGGTCTCATGGTCTCCGAGACCTGGTTCGGACAAAAGTCGAACGGAATACGAAAAAAAAATAATAAGAACAAGTGATAATGTGTTTGCAAGCAAACACAGAAGTCGCCCAACCAGAATTAATTCTTTAATGTTCTCTGAAAGAACAATGCATCCTCGATTTAAGGACTTAAAACTCATCATGATTCTATCTATCAGTGATATCAGTATTTTTTATTAACCTGTACACACTTTGTTGTTGCATCAGAAAAATGATTTCTGTTTATATATTATGAAGTAAGACACTTCCTCTATTGTGTGTAATTATATCAAAATTTCAAATTACATTGAAATATATCAGTTCCATTGAATTTTGACCACCCATTTTTGAGAAAACTATTCGGTCAATTGTTCAAAAAACAATTTCTAGGTCTTTCCCGGACTTGCGTCATAATATTCTCATCATTGATCAACATTTTAAGTTAATATGTGCATTTATTGATTCTTTTATGTGAAATAAAGTTTTTTGCCATGACCTTGATCTTTGACCTTGACCTCCTTTTGAACGTCATATCTTCCTTAGCATTTTTTGCATTGAATTTCTCTTTGTATCTTCAATGGTATTTGAGCTATAAGCAAAAAACCCGAAATCAGACATCAAAAATCGGGTTTTGATCCATAGGCCAAAAACGGTTGGTCCAATAATTTTGGACCCAATGTAACAAATGTAGATCTTAACAATATACACATTTTTGCCATTACATGTTATCAGCTATCTATTATAGTTTATAAGTTAATTCAATGACTTAAGGGATATGATGAAATTTTCAAGGGGCATAACTCCTGAACGGTTGACCATAGAGTTTCGGTTCAAATGAAACAAATGTCGGTCATGACCTAACTAACATTTTTGTCATACATGTACATTGTATTAGCTATCTGTTACAGTTTCCGAGTTAATCCAATAATAAGATTTGGGGTCAAAGTTCAAAGTGACCAATGATGGTGGTCATTTGGAAAATTTCAACACCCAAGTGCACATCTTTGGTGGTGATCTATCTACCTGTAAAGTTTGATTATGATTGGGCAAGTGATCTCTGAGAATGTGGTTGGACAAGATGATTTTTGAGGTGGAATAATAATAACGAGTGATGATATGTTTGCATGCAAACACAAGTCACCCAAACCAGATTCCATACACAAATGCTTTTTGAAAAAATGCCATGTTGTATATTTATCACAAGTGATTGTACTAATGTGTTCTGAAATATTTGTTTCTATTCCTTATGTAAGAACTAGTATCATAAACTCATTATCTTTTCGTCTATTAGTGTATATATTACTTTGATTCACAGGTTAACACTTCATAAGTAAGTGTACTGGATTGCATCAGAAAGAAAGTTGCGGCATAATGGTTTCATTATTGATTCATTGATGAAATCAACATTCAAAGCTTAATATGTACATTTATTGATACTTTAGCGTGAAATAAAGCTGTAGGGCTGTGACCTTGACCTTTGACCTTGACCTCATTTTAAAGGTCCAGACTTCCTGAACATTTTGTACGTTGAATGTCTTTTAGTATCTTCAATGGTATCTGAGCTATAAGCAAAAAACACAAAATTCGGGCATCAAAATCGGTTTTCGGTCCATAAATCGAAAACGGTTGGTCCGATAATTTTGGACCCTATGTAACAAATGGAGATCTTACCAAGACACACATTTTCGCCATTACGTGTTATCAGCTATCTATTACGGTTTATGAATTATTACAAAAGGAAGGTCTAGGGTCAAAGTTCAAAGTGACCAATGACCTTTGACCTTGGCATTTTTAAATGTAACACATATCACTTAAGTTGAATTGAAAAGGTGCCAGGTTCCTATCTCTTACCGTTTTCGAGAAAAAACATGCTAAAAGAGGTGACGAAACTTTCAAGGGGCAAAACTCTTGAACGGTGTATGATAGAATTTCGGTCCAAATCTAACAAAGGTCCGTCATGACCTAATAAACATTTTTGCCATAACAATTAATCAGCTATCATTTTCAGTTTTCGAGATATTCCAATCAAAGATTTGAGGTCAAAGTTCAAAGTGACTAATGACCGTGGTCATTTTGGAAATTCAAAGAGCTTCATGCACATCTTAGGGTGGTTGTCCACATTGGTGCCATGTTTCAGTAAGTTTGGACTACCCATCTCTGAGATATTGTTTGGACAAAGTTCATAAAATTCATTGAAGAATAATATTAATGAAAAACAAGATGTGATTATGATCTTGTGGATCATAGAATGGCTCCAAAACCTCCCATGGACCTAGATTTCAAAGTTAATAATGATAGGAAAAATCTGTGTAAATTTTCATCCAAATCGGAACACTTTTAATTTTCCCGCCTTTTCCGTTTCCATGGCAACGGGCGCCATTTTGAAGTCTTGGAGACCAGAATTCAATTCCACACATCATAGACAACCGATGTGTTGATTTTCATCCAAATCGGAACACTTAATTTTCCCGCCTTTTTTCAGTTTCCATGGCAACGCTCGCCATTTTGGAAATTCTGACACCAGAATTCAATTCTACACATTATAGGCAGCTTCTGTGTCGATTTTCATCAAAATCGGAGCACTTTTAATTTTCCCGCCTTTTTTCAGGTTCCATGGCATTGGTCGCCATTTTGGAAATTCTGACACCAGAATTCAATTCCACACATCATAGGCAACCTCTGTGTCGATTTTCATCCAAATCGGAGCACTTTTAATTTTCCCGCCTTTTTTGGTTTCCATGGCAACCGGCGCCATTTTGAAAATTTCCAGACAATATGCACAACTTCAGATGGTGTTCCAACTTCCTACCAAGTTTCAATACCCTAGCACTTACCATCTCTGAGAAAAACTCCGGACAAATATTTGTGCGGAAAGTAGAATAATAATAATAATAATAATTAAAAAGACAATTGTTCAGAGAACAATTGCAAGGTCTTTCCCAGTCATTGTTGTGTTTAGTGTTATGTTTTGTCATGTCACATGTTTAAAATCATCTTGAGGAGATGCACATTGTCTCCAATATATTAGAGTAGCCATTTCTAATCGTTTTTAAAGATTTTACGTTAAAAAAAACGTAAAAATTGGCTATGACCTTGACCAATGACCTTGATGACCTTTGACCTTGGGATCAAATTGAAGGTCTCTCCTTGCTGATTAATTTGATATGTTACATGACCATACTATCTGTAAAGGTTTAAAAGTTATATGCAAAAAACTGATTTCTGAAACGCGTCAAGGGCAATAACTCTTCAGGGAGTCATCGGAGAGCTTCGGTCCAAATGAGACAAATGTAGTCCTTGACATGATGAAAATTTTTGCTCATATACTTTTTCAGCCATCTATTACGGTTTCCGAGTTCATCTGATAACAAGGTCAAAGGTCAAGGTCAAAGGTCACCGATGACCTTCAACCTGGTACTCAAATTGAAGGTCTTTTCATGCTGATCACTTTAAACATATATGTTTACTATATTATCTGTAAGCGTTTAAAAGTTATTCGCAAAAAACCGATTTACCGAAACGCGTCAAGGGCTATAACTCAAAAACCGTTCGTAGCAGAGTTTTCGTTCAATTGAATCAAATGTAGATCTCAATGAGAGGAACATTTTTGCAATATAATGTTTTCAGAAATTTTTTATCGTTTCCAAGATATCGCGATAACAAAATTTCAAATGGCGGCCATTTTAAAAATGGCGGACGAAAATTTTTTT
>MJUU01015442.1:0-16009 GCA_002080025.1 Modiolus philippinarum | reverse complement strand
ATTGTTGACGCCGCCGCTGCCGCCGGAAACTTTTTCGTCGCGGGCGAGTCAAAAAAGAGCAATTTTACTGAAGGACCTTTAGTACATCATTCCTGTAAAGTTTGGTTGAATTTGCTTCAGTTGTTTCAAAGGAGAAGATGAAAGTGTGATTTTCCCATAGGGGCCAATGTTAAATTATGTTCCGTGATAGCGGCCATGTTTTTTTTACAGATCTGAACGAAATGAGCAATCTTTGTAAAGGACCTTCCATTCATCATTCCTGTAAAGTTTTGTTGAATCTGCTTTAGCTGTTTCAGAGGAGAAGATGAAAATGTGACTTTCCCATAGGGTCCAATGTTAAACAATGTTCCGTGCTGGCGGCCATGTTTTTAATCGGATCGAAATGAGCATTTTTTGTTAAGGACATTTAGTTCATCCTTCATGTGGAGTTTCGTTAAATTTGCTTAAGCCATTTCAGAGGAGATAGTCAATATATGCTTTTCCCATAGGGTTCCATGTATAAGTATGTTCTGCACTAGCGGCCATGTTTTTTCGCAGATCGAAAAAAAAAAAAAAAATTCGGCAAACTAAGTAAAGGACCTTCCATACATCATTCCTGTAAAGTTTGGTTCCATTTGCTTCATTAGCTTCAGAAGAGATAGCAAATATATGCTTTTCCCATTGGGTTCCATGTTAAACTATGTTCTGCGCTGGCGGCCATGTTTTTTCACCGATCGAAAATATTTCAGCAAACTAAGTAAACGACCTCTGTAAAGTTTGGTTCCATTTCTTTCAGTAGCTTCAGAGGTGATAGGAAATATTTGCTTTTCCCATAGGGTCCCATGTTAAACTATGTTCTGTGCTGGCGGTAATGTTTTTTTTTTTTTAAATTTTCGGCAAACTAAGTAAAGGACCTTCCATACAGCATTCCTGTAAAGTTTGGTTCAATTTGCTTTAGTAGCTTCAGAGGAGATAGCAAATATATGCTTTTTCCCATAGGGTCCAAAGTTAAATCTAAGTTCACCGCTGGCGGCCAAGTTTTTGGTGGATCAAAAACATTTCAGCAAACTAAGTAAAGGACCTTCCACACATCATTCCTGTAAAGTTTGGTTAAAATTAGAGAAGATGAAAATAAGATTTTCCCATAGGGTCCAATGTAAAACTATACTCTATGCTGGCCACAATGTTTTTTATCGGATAGAAACATAAACTTTGGACACAGGATATGTCTCGCCCGCCCCTGCATCGCCTTAATTTGCACATTGATCGACTGCATCAGCAATAAAAATAAAATATAATCTTTAACTGTGTTTATAATTTCCTTGGAAAAAATGATCACTCATGCATGACAAAGAAGCTAGGGCCACCATGTGGTCGTGGAATCGGTATGTACTCCCCAAGACGCAACTGCATGTCAAATATCAAGTGTCTAGGACTACTTGCATAGGCTTTACAAACTGCTTGCTAAAAACTTAATGTGATCGTTCATGCATAACTAAGGGGCAAGGGCCACCATTCGGGCATGGCATTGGTATGTACTCCCCAAGACACATCTTCATATAAAATATCAAGTGCCTAGGACTACCGTTAACAGCTGTACAAACTGCTTGCTGAAAACTTAATGTGATCGTTCATGCATGACTAAGAAGCTAGGGCCACCATGTGGTCATGGAATCGGTATGTACTCCCCAAGACACAACTGCATGTCAAATATCAAGTGCCTAGGACTACTGGTATGGGTACAGGTCAACTCGTACCTTTTCCAACTCGTACCCTACCAACTCGTACCTTTTCCAAATTTCATAGCTTAATACAATTTTGTCTAATTTTTATTTTATTTTTGCATTTTCTAAATATATTGATTTTAATTAATGATAAACAATTGCCGACTTAGCAGTGATGGTTTCCTTGCCTTAGTTGATTGGCACTTGATTAGTATAATTAGGACTAATTATTTCTTGCTGTTTTTGGAACGATTTGTAATAAAAACAAAAGTTGGTATCTCTATGAAACGTATGAATATATATACATATTTGAAAAATGATTTCAAAGGCGGCATTCATAAATGTCTTCAAAGAAAATGAGGTATACTTGTTGCAACACAGATTTCCTGTGGATAAAAATTGAATAATTGAATAATTTAGGGTATTATGAAATATACAGAAGTGGTAATTTTTTTTAAAGTCATATACTCAGAAGTAATATTTTGCGAAGAGTTTAAAATTATAGAAGATCAATAACATTTTTTCCTGCGATGTAGTTTAGTCTGAAATAAGCAGTAGCCCAGTAATTTAAAAGAACTTTCTGATAGCAAAAAAATTTCTTATCGAGTCCATCAACGATAATACAAATAAAAAAGGCTCCTTTTTGAAATTATTAGAACTGGGGACAAGAGACTGTATAATTATAAGAAGGATACTTTTTTGTATGTTGCTAATCACAAAATGTTGTATATAGTTCAATGATAAAAAAAAATATTTAAAGTTTAATTTTTAATTTGAATGTTTGTATTTGAACGTTTATATAGGACGGTAATGTAGATAATGTAGGTCACCAAGGAGTTATATATATAACTCCTTGTGTCAACATAAATTGGAAGGTGATAAACATAATTATACGTGGTTAATCACATTATTCATTGGTAATCACATTACCTAAGGTGATTATTAAAAGTGTGCAATGGTAATAAGCGAAGTGTGCCATCTGCTCCGCCCCTTTTGCTAAATAAAAACAAAACATAACGATTTTAGTTCTCAATCGATAATTTATTATGTCTCTTCATTGCATTTAATTAATTGTACTTTCTTCCACAAAGAAGCTAAGCTTCCTTCCAACTCAATTGAAAATGGTAACAGAATCGAAACTATCTCGGCAACAAAGGTTCAGTCCAAGTTCTTCGAGCCCTGGGAGCAGTACGAGAATGACGATTTAACAGCCAGCCAGATGTTGCGACTTTGCGGTCACCTAAATGGTCCAACACCAGATCCTGATAATTAGACATTACTATTGTGACTCTGCATCTGTTCCTTCAGTATGTTACGTATCGAATAATGACTTTGACATTATTGTAACATGTTGTATTGTGCATTGCATTTAATTTATTATGTTGATCACATATTAAGAAAGTTAAATATTGTTTTGTTATAATCTGGGACTAATATAACATGTTATATTAGTCCCAGTTATAATATATACAAACTGAATAAAATTTGACAATTGTTTGTGTTTACTCACGTTCTTTGGTATACTAAGTAAACCAGCTATTAAGAAGGACAAAACATGTATTCAATAGTACATTTCATCATTCTTGATTTATTAAGGCACCGGGATAAAGGTTTCACTGTTTGTTCTATGTATTGGTTTAAGGTTTCCCGTTCCTATTGGTCTTGGAACTTAGCTATTTTGTGGCGTTCCTTTTCCTTAATGTTTATAATCGTTTTTCTTGTCAATTTGTCTTTGCGTCAGTTTTCTTTATTTGTGTAAACTCTGATTTACCGGGATTTGGATTTTTTATTGATTTGGATATTTTATTCAGGATTCTTCATTTTCCAATTTATTCAAGAACTTCGTTTGTATTTATACATTTTTTGTACCTAGAATTTCTGATGGTAGTTCTTTGCACCTTGTTTGCGGTATTATAATTTTTCACAAATAGAAACAAACGCTCTCACATGTTCAAATTTAGTTCAACAAATAAATGCACACAAAATATGAAAGTTAGAACACTAAAAATACCACCGAATGACTTGTTTATCCGCTAATCATGTATTATTTCTAGATAGGGTACGAGTTGGTAGGGTACGAGTTGGCAAAGGTACGAGCTGACATGTATTCGTTTTGTGTGTTCAGTCAGCATGTGACCAAGATTGGTTTCAATATATATATGAGGATACTCTAGCTATCATTTGGAAACCAAAAAGGTGAATGTACGTACATATCGATCAGGGTAAACCCTAATGCTCAAACCCACCTATCGGTGGGGCATAAAATAAGCAACCCTTAGATTTGCAGTTGCAACAAAGATGCAGTTTCTATCAGAAAATAATGTAAAACATAAATTCCAGAATTCTTTGCATCCAAATCCTTGGCAAAAGTGTCATAGTCATTTGCACATGCCTTAGCCAACAGACTTGTCAGAAAAACAACATACACCAGGTTTCCAAGATTTCAGAAAAGGATTTCCATCTAACATGACTGTCAAAAGAGCAACACAAAGGTACTCTGTGAAAATGACCTATAACTCCTAAAAGAAAATAAATAATTAATGGACTTTGTTTACCATGAATAAAAATCTAAATGGCACCAGGGTGTACAAGCCAAGTTGCAACTTCAAACATTATGTGACCAAGTTAATGTGAAGACCCAAACATTTCTAAAATTGTCTTTTATCTTTCCTATCTAATATCCAAAATTTTAAGAATTCAAGAAGGTATATTTTCTAGTTTCATGTCTTGACATTTCAATATATAAATATATTTTCGGTCACTGTGACCTTCACTGACCTTGACCTTTGACATACTTTCCGTCCAAAATTGATAGGATTCCTCCCCTCCTGGCACTCAACAATATATCCAAGTTTCATTTCAACTGGACGTACAATTTTTGAGTCATCATCCGGAAACCAAATTTTTCTGAAATTTTTAGCCTATTTTCGGTCACCGTGACGTTGACCTTTGACTTACTTTCTCCAAAATCAACAGGATTCCCCCTCCTAGTACCTAACAACATATACAAGTTTCATTTCAATGAGATGTAAACTTTTTGAGTTATCCTACGGAAACCAAATTTTTAAGAAATTTTCAGTCTATTCTCGGTCACTGTGACCTTGACCTTTGACATTCTTTCTCCAAAATCAATAGGCTTCCCCCCACTCCTAGTATCCAACAATATAATCAAGTTTTATTTGAATTGGATGTTAACTTTTTGAGTAATCATCCAAAAACCAAATTTTTCTTAAATTTTCAGTCTATTTTCGTTCAGTGTGACCTTGACCATTGACCTACTTTCTCCAAAATCAATAGGGTTCCTCCCCTCCTGGTACCCAACAATATATATATAAGTTTCATTTCAATTGGATGTAAACTTTTTGAGTGATTATCCGGAAACCAATGTTTGACGCCCGCCCGCAACACCAAACCGATTGCAACTCGGCTAAAAAATTAAGCCCAAATTGTAGCTCCAGTTAGTATGGACCAGTTATTGATACCAACATATTCACTCTATATTTATTGGGTAAACTTGATCTATCTTGGACTAATATATTTGTCCCAGCATTTATTCAGCTTTAGTCCAAATGAACTTGTACTATTTTTATGTTGAAAAGACTGTAAGAAACTATTACCAACTGATTGTCCTCCCATAGGTTCCCTTACTTGGAATTTGTCTTAATGGATATAATATTATGTCATTAGAATTCAAAACATATCCAATGTTCCCGAGAATAAAATATCACTAAAAGGTTTTTTAGAGAGCTATGTAGTTTTAATTAGTCAATTGGGATTCTGGTAATACCACAGTAGTAATAAAATGTATTGTAGATGAAGTAGAAATAAAATATTTCATTATACTGAAAATCTAATAAAGGGAAATATTAATGCAGAATGCAACAACAAAAACAAAAGATAAGATATGTCATGGCTTGATAACATCATAAAGTTGCCAAGTTCAGTTCAAGTTCACAAAATATTAGTAGCATGATTACTTTGGTTTCAGTGTGGTTTATTTCCCAAGTTGGCAAGATCTTTGATAAAATCTGATAATTTCAGACAGACATATCAGTCTAAAAATAATATTATGAAATGGGTCAAAGACCTTGTTCAATTTTGCATAAAAAAATTCAGATTGCCATCACACTCCTCGTTTCCCTCAAAGGTGCATTCCAACGAAGAAATTGGATATATATATCTTTTGTCTCTCATCAATATCCAATAGTCCAAATATATCATGCTTATGCCTGAACATAAATGTGTTCTTTCATGCACATCTCCATAACTTGTAATGGATTTGGGAAATTTTCATTACAATCCAACAAACCATATAGAGAATTAATTGACATAGTTGAACAAAAGAGATTCATTTGAAATGGAAAGACAACAGCTTTTTAAACCCCTCAGCAAGTGTAGACCATAAAAAGAAAATATAGCAGAGTTCTGATCATTTGGTTACTTTAGTATCTATTTTGTAGGCAATAATCATGTAATTCATGTTCTGATCTTACTTTATTTGAAGATGGGTAGCTATAATTTAACAAGCAGTTGCATGCGACGATGTTGTTCAATAAAATTAATCATGTAAACCATCAGACAAAAAAACTCTTCACTTTAACTGGATTAATTTTGAATGTCTAAAACATTCATTTCCTGTTATTATAAACCTTACCAATACCTCAGCTTGCTTGAAACAAGAGTTGTCAGAAGACAACATAGCCCGCCGAGGATTCAAGTAACCTCAATCCACAATAAATTTGAAAGTAATAGAAAGCTTTCTTCACAAGAAAGTCACATATCAAATATAAACACCCTATCATTAAACAACTTAATTCTAGAAGCAAAGTTAAAGTTTTTAAAAAATTGCCCCGAGGCCAAGGTAAAGGTCAAATGTCTACAAATGTGGTACCATTAGAAAGCTCTCATTAAAAGAACGTCACATACCAAATATGAACACCCTACCACTAAACAACTTAATTCTAGAAGCAAAGTTAAAGTTTTTAAACCCTCAGGGCAAGGTCAAGGTCAAAATGTCTACAAATATGGTACCACAAGAAAGCTCTCACCATAAGGAAGTTACATACAAAATATAAACACCCTACCACTAAAGGCCTACCTTCTAGAGGCAAGGTTTAAGGTTTAAGTTTTTTACAAATTGCCCTCAGGGCAAGGTCAAGGTCAAAATGTCTACAAGTATTGTACCAGAGGAAAGCTCTCATCATAAGGAAGTTATATACCAAATATGAACACCCTACCACTAATAGCCTTCCTTCTAGAGGCAAGTTAAAGTTTTTTAAAAATTGCCCTCAGGGCAAGGTCAAGGTCAAAATGTCTACAAATTTGGTACTACTAGAAAGCACTCATCATAAGGAAGTTACATACCAAATATAAACACCCCACCACAAATAGCCTACCTTCTAGAGGCAAGGTTAAAGTTTTTTGAAAATTGCCCTCAGGGCAAGGTCAAGGTCAAAATGTCTACAAGTATGGTAACAGAAGAAAGCTCTTATCATAAGGAAGTTACATACCAAATATGAACACCCTACCACTAATAGCCTACCTTCTAGAGGCAAGGTTAAAGTTTTTTTTTAAAAATTGCCCTAAGGGCAAGGTCAAGGTCAAAATGTCTACAAGTATAGTACCAGAAGAAAGCTCTCATCGCAAGGAAGTCACATACCAAATATCAACATCCTAGCTATCAAGGTCTCAATTCACAAGCCAGGTTAAAGTTTTGCTGACGCCGACGACGCCGACGACGTCGACGCCGACGCCAGGGGTATGACAATAGCTCTCCGGACATTCGTCCCGGCGAGCTAAAAAGGTGAAGGAAGTAGAAGTCGACCGCAAATCCTTCTGGGTTTTCATGAAGCAAGACCCATTTTTTGACTGGTTACAGGAAAATTACAACGCACCGACAAACACCATTTTCCTGGAATCCATGCTTAGCAATCGCTGACAGTGCAAGCATCAAACCAGAATGCGAACAGAGCAAAGTATCAAAATTATTTTTGCCTCACTGGTAAGACAAAGTATAGATAAATGTTTTGACAGCAAATCAGGCTGGTCCATAAGAACACCCCATAATACCCTTCTACATCCTAGAATAAAATTTTTTAAAGGTAATTGGGGAAAATTCTCTTATCCGACGTGACATCACAAAGCTGAACTGACCAATCCGATCAATCGATTTAAATCTTTCACCCCAAATATAGGTGGTGACGCCATCGATGTTTACAGATGTAATCTATGTAAAAATTCGATATTTTAAATTGCAATATAATGGGTGTTATAATAACTATGATCTTGAAATACGGATATGATGTTTATATTGATATTCCAAATGTAGACTCCGAGTTTCATTTAATTATATTGAAATAAAGGGCTACGCCGAGCGCAGCATGTCGACCACTGAAATTTCAACAAAAAGTAGTTAAAAGTGAATGTGGACACAGTAAAGAGCTTGACACAATAATTTGATGGACACAAAAAGAAGCTAGACACAGTTATTAGCTAGAAACAAAATAGGGAAAAAATAAACCCTTTCGATTACTTACTGATAAAAAACCGTAAGAGCTATGCAAAATATGTACTACCAACTAAAACTTAACATCCATAGAAATTCAAAGAAAAAAAATCCATCGAAATCTGATGAAAAATAAAGATATAACATATTTAGAAAAATTGCAACTTTGGCCCCTTTGACCCCTTGTAGCTCGGAAACGGTAAAAGCTACACAAAATCTGTCGACATACTGCTGAAAGCTTATATCAAGAGGAATCCAAAGAAAAAAATCCCATCGAAATCCGATGAAAAATAAAGATTTTACATATTTAGAAAAATTGCATTTTTGGCCCCTTTGACCCCTTGTAGCTCAGAAACGGTAAGACCTACACAAAATCTGTTGACATACTCCTAAAAGCTTAGATCAAGAGGAATCCAAAGAAAAAAATCCCATCGAAATCCGATGAAAAATAAAGATTTGACATATTTAGAAAAATTGCATTTTTGGCCCCTTTGACCCCCTGTAGCTTGGAAACAGTAAGACCTACACAAAATCGATTGACAAACAACTGAAAGCTTAGATCAAGAGGAATCCATAGAAAAAAATCCCATCGAAATTCGATGAAAAATAAAAATTCTACATAATCTGCAAATTCGCAATTTTGGCCATGTTCGGCCCCTCAAAGCTGGGAAAGGAAACAAGTTATCAAAAATCTAATAGCTGAGCGCCATATTAATTTTTCACAAGGAATCCATTGAATAAAACTGCATCAAAATCGGACTAAAAATTAAAAAAAAATTTTTTTTGAGATTTGCCCCTGTTGGGCCCCATTTATCTCGTGAGCGGTACATGCTACGTGAAATCCGTTGGCATTCCGCAGATTGGAAATTTTCTCAGGAGCACACTGAAACAAACCCCATCAAAATCCAATAATTAATAGTTTCTACAGTCAAAAATGTGAAAACACCCAATTTCACCCCTTTTTGGCCCCTTTTTTATAAAACGGGCGGGGCCACCACCTCTATTTACGCGTGTGCCAAGATACATCATACTAAAATTTCATAGAAGCAAAGTTACGCTGTCCACAGACGCCGACGACGCCAGCACCATACCAATATTCGACCGCAAAATTTTTGCGGTCGTATAAAAATGAATGAATAAATCAAAGTTGAAGTTACTTAGATATATTATGAAATGTGGACTTTTTCACCGCCCACACAGGTAAAGTGCCCGGATGCCCGGATAAGAGATATCATCCGAAAATAGGACTTTTGATGAAACTGTTCAAGAACAGGAGACCTCCGACGGACACAGGTAGAGATAAAGAAGTATGATGTTATTTTCGGTTACCAGAGTCGAGTC
This sequence comes from Modiolus philippinarum, assembly GCA_002080025.1. Taxonomy (NCBI): domain Eukaryota; kingdom Metazoa; phylum Mollusca; class Bivalvia; order Mytilida; family Modiolidae; genus Modiolus; species Modiolus philippinarum. Next base: position 6,460 of record MJUU01015442.1, on the reverse strand, counting down.
CTCTTAAACTGAATAAAAGTAAATTTATACCCACTTTTCTGCCAAGAACAGGTGAGATTCTTATGTGTCGATCATATCTTTAGCCTTCACCAAATAACAGAAAAAGTAAATAAACAATGAAAGGATATGGAGTAAATGCACATGAGATAAAGTCTATAAATATATTGTACAATCAGGCATGGAATGTAACAGTCTATGCCAATTCTATTGACTTTTTAAAAATCTTTTGAAAGTATAAATCGACCATCGCATAGGAGATTACTTCAACATTATGGATTCAGATAAAATAACTTCTTTTATCATGATATCATGTAGCGACTTCCGTGTTAAATATTATCTTCATATCATGTAGCGACTTCCGTGTTAAATATTGTCTGTTGAACCAGCCCAACAGAAGATTCCGCAAATAAATATACAAGGGTGTAAAAGATGTTAAATGCGGTCATCCCTACTCTTCACACTCAGCATTTATTGGTTCTTGAAGGAAACAACAAAAACGAAACGAGAGGCATCAGTTAGACATTCAAAGAGTCGCTGGAAGATTTAGATTTCATCAACTTGGGGAACGTCCTCGAAGACTGAGAACTAGAATATATAGCGAAAGAATTTGGATTGAACATCAACCCTCTCCATCATTGCGGCAGTATTCGGTAGCAACTCAACAGAAATTGCTTTTGAAAGGTCGAGGACACTGAAAAGAAGAGTTCATCCCAACAATTCTTGTAAGTAAAAATTGAATCCTGAACCACAGTTCAGACCAAAACTTTAATTTTTCTCCAACTCAATGACATCGAAAACTAGAGGAACATTTGCTGCACCCAAGAACATCACAAACTCTGCCAAATTAACATGAATCCCCAAAAATATTCAAAAGCAATGCCATTGGAGTATTGCTGTTTGGATTAGAATAATTATTGCTGTATGGATAAGAATAATTATTGCTGTATGGATTAGAATAATTATTGCTGTATGGATTAGAACCATTATTGCTTTTTGGATTAGAACTTTTGTTGCTGTGTGGATTAATCACTAAGGCGAACAAAGACATCTCACATATACATAGCAAAATTAGACGTTTTCAAAACCAATGTCTTAGAAGAATACTAGATCAAGAGCTCTTGGCCCATGATAAATTATCAAAGAAAAGAACAACAGTGGCGTAAGAACTGCCCGTAACGTAACTCGAAAATCGACATAAATAAGGAGTCAGTCGAATTCTATCTGGTTCAAGACACATTTGTCTCTGCCTTACACAATTAAGACATACCGTATCTCTGAGGTTCCGATTTACTGACCATTATACATAGCACTTTCAGCTCATAACACTATGCAAATATAATATCGCGGATGATGTCATCTCCATGACTAAGTGCTTAAGTCTAAAAAACGTGAGGGAAATGTCTGGACTTTGGAACTTAAGTCATTTCTGTTTAAATTTTCAACAGAGACAACCTTTTTGGCAAACAAACCTATTGCAGTTTTTCAACGCTCATCCTTTAAACTTAACAAATTGTCCTCAATATTATCAAAGATGTATACTTCAATTTATGTTCCATTATGTTTGTAGGCGACAGAAAAGTTTAGCGAGACAAATCTTCGACGACTAGTTTTTAAGAGATGAAGTTTCATTATGTTTGTAGATGAGCAGTCCTTACTGACTAGGTACTGAGGATGCAAATTTCATGTTCCATGAATATAACATAGGAGATTTGTGTTATTTAATCTTCTATGAGACGGAACTGTTTTGCGAGAGGAATCCCTCTTGAATGGTTTTTAAAGATGCGATTTCCATGTGTTCCATAATTACAGTAAGGGGGATCCTTACTGATTTGTTCAATTCATGTTTAAAGGTGACGGACAAGTTTTGCGAAAGAAACCATGCCGACTGATTTCTGTAGCTACGAGTTCGTGTTTGTTTTAGTATATTTACAAGTGACGGTTGAGCAAAGGAAATCATTACCAAGGGTTTAGAGATTCGATTTCTGTGTTCAACAAAAACAGAGAAGGAGATCCTTACTGATTTCTTCCATTTTTAGGCGAGGGTCAAGCTAGACAAGTGAAATATATGTAGATGACGTACAAGTTCAGCAAGGAAATCCGTGCTGTTTGGGTATGAAAATGCGAGTTGTGCAAGTGTTATAGCATAGCAAGGATGGTCCTTTACGAGTTTCACTATGTGTGTAGATAAGGGATCGGTTTAGCAAGGAAATCCTTGCTGACTATGGTATGAAAATGGGAGTTGCATGTTCCACAAAAATTTGGTTCTACATGCAGGGCTCTTATACATCAGGGCATTTCACATCCAAACTTCTATGGCAATATCATTTACAAAGCGCATAAATTCAAAAATTGTCCTTCCAAACTTATTAACCCGTTGAACAAACTAATTCATAAAGGATATAAATACAGCATTGTTGTTAAAGTTTTTACTTTTGGTTTTTGTTGGCAAAAACATTGATCATCTCCTAAATGCTTTACACCATAACTAAATTAAAACAATTTTTCATATTGGCAGTATTTGACATTGCACAATATCATGTTCTTCTTTCATAATTGATGATGTTGTTATACCAAATCTATTTAGAAGTATTTAAATTGAAGTTTCATATGATCTTAGTCAACGGAAATTATGTCCTTAGCTAGCTGTCAGTAACTGCGAGCATTTGTCCGGACAGTACCTGTGTGTATTGTTTTCATGTTTTATGTAATTCATTGTAAGGGTACTCGTCTTGATAAGTTGGACTTTTTTCTAGTTTGATTTTTACTGTGAGTCTTTTTGTGTATTTATTTTTTAGCCATTCACCACTCATAGGGGGAGGGTTTGGATCCAAGAAAACGAGTTTAACCCCACCGCAATTTTTGCGCCTGTCCCAAGTCAGGAATATGTTGGTGACTGGCTTGTCCGTGTCTTCTTATGAAATTTTAGTATCTTGATATTTGGGTTATTGGATGTGGTTTGTTTCCATTGATTTATTCACTTTTTTACCTTTTTGGGGCCATTTAGGGCTTGCTATATGGTGTGAGGTTCCTCACTGTGTTGAAGACCGTACGGTGATCCTAGATGTTTTGTTTTGGGTCGTTTTAACCTGGATATGGGATGTTGTCTCCTTGACATTTACCCCATTTCCTTTCTTTTTTATACTAATATGCAAGGAAGCCCATTAATGATTTGATCTATTATGTTTTAGGTGACGCACTAGTTTAGAGAGGAAAATTCTTGTTGACATATTTTTTACAAGAGAATTCTTGTTTCCACATTGGAGATATTTACTGATTGACTGACCGATTGTTTGTAGGTGGTGAGTGAGTTAAAAGATGGGAATTTGTTTTGCAAAATGTCAGTTATGTGTTTTAAAGGAAGTTCGTTACTGATTTAATTCATTATGTTTATGGTTAGCGGACAGATTTGCGAGGGAATCTTTGCAGACTGGCTTTCTGATTCGCGAGATCTGTCTTCCACCATTGAAATCCTTACTTATTTGTGTCATTATGTTTGTAGATGACGAACAAGTCCTTTCTGACAGGATTTGAAGACGCGAGTTGTATTCCTCAAATATAGCATAAGACATTCTGACTGATTTTTTTCTTTTGCTTGAGGATGGCCAGCTTTGAAGGGGATATCCTTCTTGGCTGGTTTTAAGAGACGCCAGTTCTGCCTTCCACAAGAGAGATCCTTCAAGGCTTTTTCCACTATGTTTGTAGTTGACGAACCAATTCAAGGGAAATCATTACTGTGTTTTGGAGATGTGAGTTCTGTGTTACACAAGTGAGACCCCTATTGCTTTGATCCATTATGTCGGTAGGTAACGGACCAGTCCTTTGTCGACTATATTTAGGAGATGCAACTCCTGTTCAGCAAGGCAGATCCTTACTGATTTATTCCAAAATGTTTGTAGATGACAGTCAAATGAGGAAAATCCATACTGACCGACTGTCCGGTATTCAACAAGGGAGAATCTTACCAATTTGTAACTTTTACCTCTTTAGCTGAAGGTCCAGTTTAGCGACGCTTTTTCCCGACTGGTTTTTGGAGATGCATGTTTAGTGATCCATAAATAAAGCATGGGAGATTCTTGTTTGTTTCATTTTAATTTTAGGTGATGAATTCGTTTTGTAAAGGAAATCCTTGTTGACAAATTTTTAGAGATTCGAATAATGTGTTTCATCAAAAAGATCCAACGTGTTTACCTTGCCAAACTAGTCCTCGAAAATGTGAGTAGTGGGTTCCACTAATATAGCAAGGATTTGTTCCTTTACGTCCGTAGATGACGACTAGTGTAGTCAGGAAAATTCTTTTAGATAAATTCTTTATTCCACAAGGGAGATCGTTACTGATTTGTTCCATTTTGTTTGTAGGCGATTGGCGAATTCCGTCAACCATCAGAGAGATCCTTCCTGGTTTGTTTTATTTTGCCTGTAGTTGACGGACCAGTTTAATGAGGGAAATCATTGCTGACCAGTTTTTAAAGATGTTTGGATTTATAGATCCTTTATGCTTAGTTCTACTATGTGTGTAGATGAGGGACCAGATAAACAAGATAATCATTGCTGATTGGGATATGAAAATGCGAGTTGTATGTTCCATAATTACAAAGTGAAGATAATACAAACACAATTGTACAAAGAAAGTCCCTTACTGATTTTCTCCATTGAGTTTGTATGCGAAGGGATTAGTTTAGAGGGTGAAATTCTTGTTGACTTTTTTTTCTTTTTTCTTTTTCGGGATGAGAGTTCAAGGTTACGTTTCTGATTTAATCGATTATTCTTGTAAGTGAAGGACTACTTCAACGAGGGATTTCTTGCTGACTGGGTCATCTCTTCTGTGTTCCACAACTTATATCGTTACTGGTTTGATCCATTATGTATGTGGAAGACGGACTAGGACTCGCGAGGGAAATCTTTGCAGGCTGGCTTTCAGATTTGTACGAGTTTTGTGTTCCATCAGTGCGATCATTACCGATTTGTGTCATTATGTTTGTAGACCTTTCTGACAGGGTTTTGAAGATGCGAGTTATTTGGTATGGTGCCTACGTATGGGGTCCTTTACTGTGGCTCCCCTTTTCGGCCATATCGATTCACCACTTCCTGTTTACCGACTCCGTGCGTTTTTTACTGTCATTTTAGAAAATGCAACTTTTTCGTCACATTTTTCTCAGGAACTGCACATGAAAGCTGCTTGATATTTGGTATATTGCTTCAGTATGAATTCCTATACTGCGTCTCCCCTTTTCGGCCATATCGAATCACCATTGCCTGTTTACCCATTTAGTGCCTTTTTACTGTCATTTTCCAAATTTTGACTTTTTTGCGTTTTTGTCAACAACTGCACATAATAGCTGCTTCATACTTGGCGTGGAGCTTCAGTTAAGAGTATTATACTGCATCTTCCCTTTTCAGCCATATTGCTATACTACTTTCTGTTTACCGATTTTTTTAATTGAATTTCCAGGTTAGACTTTTTCGTCACACTTTTCTTGGCAACAAAACATCCCAGCCTTTTGATATTTGGCATGCAGTTTCAGTATTGTTTACTTTATTGTGTCTCCCCTTTATGGCAATATTGCTGCGTTACTTCAAAGTCCAAAGACATTGCCAAAACGTGAACACAGAAAACAATGACGCTAGACACAATAAAACAAAATGTGCCCATGGGACACGGATGCCCCCGCCATACAGATATCAGCAAACAGGAAGTAGATGAGTGACAGACCTGAAAAGGGGAGACAAGGTACTACTCAGCATACCAAAGCTTCATACCAAATATCATACACATTCCTGCATACACAAGCTGAGAAATCCTTGACGAAAAATTTAAATATATGGCTATTATTGGAAAAAATCAAAGTTGTCGTCAAACAGGAAGTAGATGAGTTACGGACATGGAAAGGGGAGACACGGTACAACTCATCATACTAAAGCTTCAGATCAAATATCAAATCATTACTGCATACACAAGCTGAGAAATCCTTGACGAAAATTTTCGGATGTACGTACGGACGTACGGACAAGGGTAAAACTTAATGCCCCCGTCGCCTAACGGCGGGGGCATAAAAAATGACGCTAGACACAGAAAACAAGAGCTGTCGCCGAATGGCAGCCAAATATACCCCCCGCTCATTGAACCCTGAATCGATATGGTAAGTGCAAAATTAAGTTGGTGTGGACACAATACAGGTGTGGACACAGTACAAGTATGGACACAATACAAGTATGGACACAATGATATAATCTTCAAGAAAGAAATTTTCACAAGGGTTCCAATGAAAACACTCTGTCTAAATCAGACAAATATAAAATTCCCCTTTTTTCAGCCTATTTGACATTTTACACATCTACATATAGTGTTCTTCCTTTGTCTAAAGTTTCATAAAAATCCTTCAAGTGGATTAAGAGTTGTGCATACGAGGTAACCAATATATAGGGAATCAATGAAAACTCAAAGTCGAATTATCTCCCCTTC
>MJUU01015441.1:104678-125452 GCA_002080025.1 Modiolus philippinarum | reverse complement strand
GCGCGTGTGATCAAATTTCATATTCAACAATATTGACAGTTTTACGGGCTATTAAATAAAATTTGGTTCATAATATTTTTAATGAAAACTGGGACGAATATAACAATAATTATATTAGTCCCAGATGAAAATGAATAAAAACAGTAGCCTGTAAGACTGTCAATTGTTTTCAATCCCTTCTCAGTGAAAACTGCAATAAGGAGAAATATAGACGAAAAGTAACAACGCGTGATACTACCATCAAACTATTCTTAAAATGGCAGGTTAATTTATTTTAGAAAATACAACTACAAATTCCTTTCAAATTTTGTACAGTAATTTGCGTTGCTGTTCCGTTGTAAAAGAATATCAGTTTATTAATTCAAAATTGTGTATCTGCAATGTTACTCCGTTGTGTGGATTACATATTTTCTGCTCATGCAGCACACTTAAGTCTAAGTGTAAACTGACAATGAGCTTGAAACAGGAACACTATATACAAATGTATATAGACCCTGCTTGAAACAATGAATACGATCTTTTTTTATTTTTGTCATTTCAACAAAAAATATCTTTCCTACCTTCTCAACATCTTTAGGTCTGGTAAGGGGACCGAAATATAATGGCCGTACATGATCTCGGACATACATACAATTTCACAGAATAATCAGATGAGGTGGAATAACTTCTGTAAGCGGTGCTTAATTGTGGCACTGGAATAGGCAGTGAATACAGAAAGTTTTGGGAATCGGAAACATTAGAAATATGTACCAGAATAAATAGCAGCGGAACCGTAGCTCTTATATGGTACTTGTGCTGATTTTTTTTATAGTTGCGAACCACCAAATCAGAAAAATATAAAAAGACCTATAGAGCTATATATGCACTAAAATATTAGTGTGTGTATTATATAAGTTGCCGAACAAATTAAATCAGTGAGGACCTAAAACATATAAGCTTTTTGAAAAGACTAACAGGAGTATAGTAACTGATATTTGATATTTTAATTTTTTATATTAAATAATTTTATTTATATTAAGTTCCAAATTTTTATTTGGATTTGATAGATTAGAAATATCACACAAATTTAGAATCTATCTTAAAATATTATATGCATTGACATGAGATCCAGTTCATACGTTGTACTTGATGTAAGACACAGAGGAGGGAGGGGGGGGGTCACAGAGTTTTTGTTTCCTACAATGTAGTATCATGACGTCTGATTTCTTTCAAAATATCCTTTCTCCTGAAAGTGAACACGTTGATCGACATAATTCAAAACTGGAAAGGATTGATGTTTATACTCCAACACCACCGGGGTTATTCCCTTCCTTGTCTGGTAATGCCGAATTTTTCTTCTCGTCGCCACCCTCGTGTCCAAATGGCAAAGAACCACATGAAAAAGTGAAACTAAAAATTCAATTTCTTCCGATTCTTAAAGCCGTAACGATGTCTGTCGGCCGTAAGGTTCAAAATTGAATCTATTTTACTTCCACGTTTCTTTGTTTATCAGAAATCGTACATGGAGTGACGTCACACACTGTTTATGGTAATCTCCGCAGATTATCGTAATTAAGATCGGAAGCACTCGTTGCCAGGTAAAAATAGAATCTTCTAAGTACTAATTAAGTGTGTAAACCTTCATATTTTTTAATCGCGTTTTTTGCATCGTATTTTATATTTCTCGTTCTATTAAATCTGTTTCTAAAATAATTTACACAAATTTCATTGGTATGGCCCTTTAATGTTGATTTGAACAAGGACATATAATGAGTCCTTGATTATAAGCAATTGTTTTGTTGCAAATGTGAATAAATAATTTGATGTGACAATTTGTTCGAAAATTTCATGGAAATATTTTTTTTTTATCTAAGCATAATCGCCGGCCAAGCCCCCCCCCCCCCGAAAATCAAATGGTCGTCCCTTTACATATTAAATAAGAAGCTTACATGGTGCTATCAAGCATAACTAAATGAGGTGTTAATGGAGGGAGGGAGACTTTCTATTATCGAACTTGTTCAGGACACGAATACATTAATTCCCACAAATCCTGTCTGAAGTAAAAGTCTTACTAGAGTGTTACTTCCAGGATATGTAGTTCTTTTAAACTAAATGAATAAAGTAATAATGTTAATAATGATAGTAAGATCAGAATAACAAAAGAAGAAAGAAAAAGATTCATCATATTTTGCAATATTTGAATGACCTTGATATCGTAGTTTTAAGTTTTGAAATGGACAAACATACGGGGGCTAGTAAGGGTCACTTTAAATGCCATGTAAGAATTTTATCTACATTTTTTTCGGAGCGTTTCAGGTTGCACCTGTCTCATATTAAAGACTATAGAACAACCCCCTTTACCCGGTTCAAATAGCCCTTTTCCACACCCAATACATCCGTTTTCATGTAAAAAATGAGAGGATATGGATTAAATGCACACGGTCTCTACAAACACATGGTAGAAACAAACATGGCCTCTACAAAGACATGATAAAACAAGCAAAGGAACAACGCCTTAAATTTTGTTCTCCATCTTGAAGTCATCATAAAGCCTTCAACAATGAGTATGCTCATACCTCATAGTAAGTCCAAGACGGCCCCTAGCACCTGTTTGAGCGGAATTCTTTGCTAGTGGACGATTACAACAAATAAACATAGGGCACCCATCAAGTCGATTGTAACAAAACTTGGCATAAACATAGTAACATGTGGGCACTTTAAACAGGTGGCCAGAATAACATTTCGAAATTACAAATATAAATGCCAAACTGTGAAAGTATGATAGTATATTCATATAAGAAATTCTGTCACGAACAAGTGCACTATAACTGAAATACATAGAGAGCAATCATCTCTCGTACATGGAATCTTTTTACGGACTCGAACACTGCAGGAGAGACAACCATCAGTCTTAAATAAACAATGAAAGGATATGGAGTAAATGTACATGAGACAAAGTCTCTATTAACACATGGTAAAAGCAAGCAAAGGAACAACGCCTTGATTGCTGTCCTTCATCTCGAAGTCGCCATGAGGCCTTCAACAATTAGCTTTACTCAAACCTCGTAGTGATAAGACGGCCTCTAGCACTGGTGTGAGTGGAGTTCATTTGCACTTTTTGTAGAGATCCCGCTATCCTAATACTTAAAAAAGTCTATCCAAATTCGGCATAAATTGCAGATACCAATACAGAAAAGCACAAGAGAAAGACTGTACCCTTTTTGTTGTCATAGAAAGTATTGTAATAGGTAAAATGCTGGCAGTTGTAGATGGTATTCTAGTCTAGATCGACAATTTTTCACACGTCTTTCAGCATCATCAACTGAATGAGCATATTAATTAAAAGTACAGAAATAGAAAATCTATATTTATATGTAACAGAGAAAATACAAATAATCAACAGAAAAAAAACTTACAATAGGCTTGCTGCATTTCGAAGTAGAATTCAAACCGACTCGCCGCACATTCAATAAAAAATCATTTGAAAAATCAACTATTAAAAAATAAACTCGTACTTCTCTACTAACAGGAGATGTGTCATCAAATTCTGGAAACCCTTGTGGTAATAGCAAAAATGTGTATAAACTAGGAAAACGGTGAGCAAAACTCACAAAATACATACCCCCGCCCCCACACAAAAGATCAAATCAAAAATTTTTTATACATGGTGCACAATGGCAATGTGTACTAAAAATTACGTAAATATTTCATTGAATTTCACCAAGTGGTCTAGGAGGAGTTGTCGCCACAAAGTGTATACCCTAGGGTGGACGGAATAACGAACGAACGGACGGACGAGAGGACACCATGATCACTATATACCACCCGATAAATCGGAGTGTTATAACAAGGAGCAATTCAGTCACATGATTGCAATTTATGGTTTCACTTGAAGTGCATAGACTTACCTTTAGTATGACGTACTTGGATACTTCACCGACATCTGGGAATACAATTAATGTTATATTTGCAATGTTTAACCGGTTCTTCAAATTAAACATTCCTCAAACTCTTGGAAGTTTTGTTCTAAGATCTGCGAGAATCACCAAGTCTAGGCAACAAGAACTTTATTGAAGAGTATTTATTAATTAAAAAAAATCAGTTATAAATTTAATGACGTGAAAGAACTGTCAACAGATAACGTTGATCGCCGAGTCGACATTGGACAATTCTTTCCAAGATGATTTATTTAAACTTCCTACGACGCGATACAGATCACAATGGTGGTGGTTTGACAACTCTGTTAAATGAGACTCTCAATCTATTAGAAAACAATGTCTTGAATTTAATAAATTAGAACTTAAAGAATTTGAACAATATATAAATGATCAAAAATGACTTGTATAGAGTTAAACCAAAATAACAAAAAATGGTTCAATTTGTTGTATTGTGTTTATCGCCTCTCTGATTATTCTACAATAGAATAACTTTCTATTTGTATAATTTATTTCCGAATATTCTACTCCACAAGCGGCGTCAATCAGATGTGGATTCTAAAAAAAATCCAAAGATCTCGTTGAACAGTGTTACCCATTGCTACAGCATACAAACTTTTGACTTTTCTACTCTTTAAACTACCCTGCCACACAAGAAATTGAATACAGTAATTTCGGATTTGATACATCAATGTCTCTGCACTAAAAACGGAAGAAAGCAGATACACTTACTTAGTGGTAAGGAAAGACAAAACATATTTTGTAAAGAACCACACTGAGTCAAAGAAGTAGTACACTGCGAATGACGTAATCAAGATGTTGGAATTTTTAATAGATAATATTTTTGTCTACTTTGGAGGACGCATATTTCAACAGACAATCGGCTTTCCCATGTGAACTAACTGCGCGCCACTTTTAGCTGATCTCTTTCTTTTCTCGTACGAGGCTGAGTTTTTAGAAGGGCTAACACAGAATAAAAATTATCCCAGTCCTTTAATTTCAGCTTCCGCCACATAGACGTTGTGCTTTCTCTTAATAATCCAAAATTCAAGGAATATTAACACCAGATCTATCCCAATGAGCTTGAAATTGAAGAGACTACTGATACGCCTACTTCAGCTTCATACCTAGATCTTTTGATATACATAGACGAAAGTAGACGTTTGAAATCTAAGCTATATGAGAAACGTGATGATTTTAACTTCCCAATTGTGAACTTTAACTTTCTTAGCAATTTACTTACCTCTCCAGCCTATGGAGTGTATATATTTTGAAGTTGATTCGTTACTGTCGAGCATGTAGTTTAAACAATGATTTTTGAATAGAGCAAAAACACTCTTACAAAAGCTACTTAGTCAGGGATTTGTTCAGCCTTTGTCGCTTTCATCCCTTCAGAAATTCTATGGCCGTCACCATGATATCATTGGGAGATATGACGTGTCTGTGTCCAAAATGAAAACAGACATTTTCAGCTAGATTTCATGTCTTCATGGACTTGACATACCCGGTTTTCACTCAACCCTGGATTGACTCACTGATAGTGTGACGGGTGCCGCTAACGGAGCAGTACATGATTACTCTTTCTTAGCACCTGATGTCACTCCCGGTTTTCATGGGATATCATACTATGAGTGCCTTTGTTTTTAATCTCGTCTCTTTATTTCCGTTTATTGTAGCTGTCTCACGTCCTTGTTTTGTCTGTTTTTTTTTTCTCCATGTCTTTGGATTTCGATTTTTGTGGTCATCGCTTCCCCTGTTTTCAAAAATTCAGTAATTTTATTAAAATAGTGTAGTTTAAATATTTCTTAGGATGTTTATTAAGTTAATTCTCATTTTAATTTAAAAGTTGTAAAATCGAAATACCTTGCATTTTTTCCAATATGGTCATAACTGGAAGAAGTTGTGAGTAACAATAAACTCAGAAGTTCTGTATATAAGCTCTCGAACTTTGGTGTAGTTTTGTGTATTTGTCGAAAACGAATTAGTACATTAGTGTTATGTACATCGTTCTTGATATCGATTTCATGTCAAGCTAAGCTGTAGTTTGAATAACAAACCCTGGGAAAAATGACTTATGACTTTAACTCTCACCTAAGCTGATATCTAGTCATAACTCGGTATGATTTTTTACTTTCGCGTAATAAATTTGTTCTGAAGTCTTATGGATTTTCTCTTAACCTTCTTAACTTACTATTTCATATTCAATTTATGTCTAAACTAGCTGGGCATATAAAATGTAATCTAGTTTGATGGATTGTAATCATAGAACACGGCTTTTAATAAATGAACTTACTAATGATCAAATTAAAATTCAAAGATCTAGATGTTGTTTACAGAAATAACAGTGGGGTACCTAAAGGGCAACTTTAAAAGTTTAGAGATGAAAAATCACTTGAGACGTCAAAGTAAAAGGGGAGTCATTCCTTTAAACAGTAATTTCTTGTCTAAGATCTTGCTTTTTGTTCTTCTGAGAGAATTCATGTGACTATTGTCTGGTCATCCAATACAAATTATAGCGAATGTAATTTGACGGCAACAATTATCTTTGCAAATACCCTCCCTTCCCCAAAATGCTTTAGACTAGACCTTATCTAAAATTCTCGGTCCCAGCTTCTAGGAATAAAAGTTTGAATTTTGAATGTTCAGGTATGTAAATCACATCAGAACAATCAATTCAATTCAATATTTTATTGACCATTATACATATATATGTATATGACATAATAAAATGCAAACGATGTGTTGTAGTGTAATGGGGGCTGAGAAACAGGGGCAATACAAGATTCAGCAAGCATTGCCACTCAGTGTTTTGTGCCGTAAACCAACAAATCATACATAAGAACGATGTATTCTGTTCCACCGTAAACCAACAAATCATACATAAGAACGATGTATTCTGTACTACTTCATGATCTCCAAAATAAAAGTTAACAATAAAACTAATTTTGTACGTTAAAGTTGTAACATGTGTTTTCAGCCATCACAGCCATTTACCTGTATGTAATATATCTGTATATTTTTAATCCTTAGGGGAGTCGGGTATTTTACTTTAATTTTTTTTTATAAATGCAAATAAAGTCTTACAAAAAGACCAGTTGAGATTTCCTGTAAGTTGCCACTCATTGTAAGTTGTATTTAAGACACGAGAAGATAAAAGTTCCACTGTATTTTTAAAACAAAGCGAGGTATTTACGACTCCATTGGCTTTGGGAATAGTGCGGAAAGGTGTAATAATAAAATTTTTTAATACATCAGTATAACAATTTTGAAAAAACCTAGTGTTGTACATGTAAAAGTGTCTTTATTCTGCCACAAAGTTCATCCCGGAATACACAATACCCTAAGGTATTAATCCCCAACCAAAATACCATAGGGAATAATAAAGTAACTACTGTCATTTTTCCTTGTGCGTATAAATGAACATTATAAGCTTATATAACGGTTAGCATCAGTTTTATTCAATATTTTGAATTATCCCTTTTCATCAATTAATTCAATTCAGTTTCTCAAAATTCTTACACATTTATAATCTAGTACAGCTTTCAGAGGATGTCCATGGGCAAGTAAGGCAGTGGTTTGCATATGACAAATCTTATTTTCAAAAATCTATAAGCATTTTGGTATCACGAACATGTATTATCTTGAAAATTAAGTTTATTTACTACACGAATTTTCAAGTAATAAATCATATAGAAAGCATACGAAAATATTAAATAATGGATACAACTCATTGGTTTGTACAAATTCTAATTGTTTTAATGAGGAATTTAAAAAAAATGAGCTACAAAAAATGTATCCATAGTAGATTAAAGGAACATTTTATCTTTGTTTGTTTATTTGTATAAGTTTAGCCATGGAACGGAACCAAACATTCACTTTGGTGAGAACAGATTTACCATGTGACCGATACAATGCGAGATCTGCCTAATTTTTCATGGAAAGCCTATAAACAATGTAGTTAATTATACAAAAGCACAATAAAATGCATTCCATGGGGAAAATATTTAACAAGGCATCAATTCAATTTAAATATCTCTAGTGAAATGCCAAAATTGTGTTGTGCTAAATTGATTGTTTCTTCTTTATAATAAAACATCAAAACATACAATTTCATGTTTGAAATTAAAATCATAAAATTTAATTGCTTTTTGTAAATTGTTTTCATTCAGCACAATTTTACACTAATCATTTTAATTTCCTTAATATGGAACTTTTGGCGTTTAATTCTGTTTATATCTTCCCGACATATTACATTTTCTTGGTATAAAGAATTTATCAAATTAAACAATCAAACGACATTGCCATATTGTTTGCACATCGGCCATTGAACAAACTTCAATTTCAGCAGTTGTAGGTTTGAGGATGTCATATCGGCTCTCAGGAATCAATAGTAACGAAGGCGTTTAAGAATAGTGATTACAAGCCGATCTGAAATTTCTCTCGGGTGATCTTTAATTGCTATCTTTTATTCTAAAGCACGAGGACAAAGTTAACACAATACTGTGTAAGGAAATAGAATATCATTCTGTATATTTATATTGCTATGTAATGTGACAAACCTGTCCTTAGAACATGATTATGTAGATGAAAAATGTACTGTAGTTATGTATTGGCAAATTGACGTGTTTTCAATATATTTGACTTAATGTATCAGTTTGGTGTTAGAGACAATGTGTTACAGCTGATAGAAGAACAGCATATTGGTTTTGTTGTATAAATAAACGAATCGTTACAAAACATCGTTTCTCCATGGATTAGTTTTCGCACAATAATATTTATGAGCAACAGGATTCGTTCATTCTAAACTAAAAGGTAAGAATAATTTCCTCTTCTTCCTGAATATCTATTTCTTCAAAGTTCTCTTTAAGCTGAATAATAATTAAAATAGGTGTACGTTTCTTAAAAAATCAAATACCGAGTATTGTTAATTTATAGTTTCTGCATATGCGCATTTCGGCAACGTATGTCTCTTCAGTGCAGATCAAATCAAAACATTAGGAAATTCATGTACCAAAAATGTGTAAAAGCTGATGCATTACTATTAGGGAAAATAGTAAATCCAAAATAAGCTAAGGACAGAGCTACAAGAGATGGCGATACTCTTTAGTTTCGAGCCAAATTTTGTTCAATTTAGATATTGCAAATTTCCAAATAAAATCGGTTTTCGGGCCAGCACCAAAATACTGGCTACTGAGTTGGTGACTACACTCTGGGACTAACAGTGAAAAATTCTTAAAAAGTATCTCGTTTAAAAAGTTTTATATAAAATCACTGACCAAAAAGAATGTCGCAGAGGGAAACAGACATTGAGTAAGTGACAACAAAGAAAGCTGTAATTCATTTCACAATTCAGCTTATTACTTATGCGCATCAGAACATGATCAGACCTTTTCTTTGTCAATATTTTATACTGAGCGATAGCGAGAAATAAAATGTTCTGCCCATGTTCTAATTCGCATAGAGCCCAATTGCAATAATGTAGTTCGATTCTAATGTATCTAAAAACGTTTTGAAAATTCCACGAGGCTCTTAGAGGAAACTAGATATATAATACATGTATGTTAAAAAAACTGCATGTAACGACAGAGAAATCCATATTCGTCAATTTATCTTGTAATTTATGTATTTTGATATTTAATTAAGTTACTTATAGGATTATGAAATTGGATAAATAATCTTTTATAAAAATATCAAGTGCAGCTATTTTAAAATCGATGCGACTGTAAGCGTGTGCTAGTTCCATTTACTGATATAAAAATTGTACGAGTTTAAGTTTGGTAATTAAACTGTAAATATGAAATAGAAAGGAAATGATGTAAATTTCAAGGCATGATTTAGACACTCGTTGCTAATTAACGATGATGTCGATTTCAGTTCCGTGTCTTCAAATTCAATTGTAAATTCTATTGTCATTTGATGCGGCTTTTTGTGGTGTTTCATTTATTTAAAAAATGTTATTTTCCACAAAATATATGGTAAATGAAATATGCAAGGTGTACATAGAAGATGATTTGATATTGTACGATATATGTACGTGCATATGTTCTATCGGATTTAGAGCATAGGTTTGTTTACAAAGCGGAAGAAGAGCGTCATATTAGAATGATTCAAACTTTGTTTCACTATCAGTTGCATATATTTTATCCACCGTTGGAAGTAATGGTATTGTGTTTCACGGTTGACTTTTCGTGTAATATTCTACTTAGAAATTTGATGCCCTCTTTCCTATCACATAATACTACAAATGTTACATGAGTTTTCAATTTATAAAACCAATTCATCGGATTTTACGTGACTTACTTGGTGTATTTTGGTAAATGCGTGACTATCGACTCTTTTTTAATCTGGATTTTAAATTATGATAAAGGCTATTTTTTTATGAAATGAGCGTGAGGTTCAAAGTATAACAGAATGCCTATTTTCACTGCATGTTAATTATCTGATAATACCGCTGAGTGAACAAATGCTATCAATAAAAATAAATGCCACATCCAATATGAAAACAAAAATTTACAGATCCACATACAACACGTCCTGTCAAAAAATAACATTCAATGCGCATACAACCTGCTAGCAATATGAATTTAAAATACAACTTGTCGACAATATAAAAAGGCTTATAAAATGCCACACACGACCTGTTTACGATATTAAAAATGCCACACACAACCTGTGAACAATAATAAAATGACACATATGACCTGTCAACAATATTAAAAATGCCAGACCTCACCTGTCAAAAATATAAAAAAAATGCTACACACGAGCTTTCAACAATATAAAAAATGCCACACACCACCTGTCAACAATATCAAAAATAACACACATGACCTGTTTACGATATTAAAATTCCACACACAACCTGTCAACAATAATACAATGATACATATGACCTGTCAACAATATTAAAAATGCCAGACAGGACCTGTCAAAAATATAAAAAATTGCCACGCACGAGCTTTCAACAATATCAAAAATGCCACACACAACCTGTCAACAATATCAAAAATGACACACATGACCTGTCAACAATTGAAAAATGTCTGCCACATAGGACCTGTCTTATATTTAAAAAAATGCCACACATGAGCTATCAACAATATTGAAAATGCCACACATGACCTATCAACAATATAAAAAATGCCACACACAACCTGTCAACAAAACAAAATTTCACTTTCAACCTTCCAACAATAAAACAAAATAAAATTCCCTTTTCAACCTTCATACAATAAAAAATTCACTCACAATTTGTCAACAATATACAAAAAAGGAAAAAAGAAAACAGCCCGACAACACAATAAAATGCAACATACAACCCCAACAATATAACAAAAACCTGCAATTACAATGTAAAAAGGCTACATACTGGCCGTCAACAATATAAAAGTCTCATATTAATTCTGCAACAACAATGTAAAAAGGCTACATACAGGCCATCAACAAAATAAAAGTCCCAAATAAATTCTGCAACTACAATGTAAAAAGGCTACATACAGGCCGTCAACAACATAAAAGTCTCATATAAATTCTGCAACAACAATGTAAAAAGGCTACATACAGGCCGTCAACAATACAAAAGTCTCATATAAATTCTGCAACAACAATGTTAAAAGGCTACATACAGGCCATCAACAGTATAAAAGTCTCGCATAGATTCTGCAACAACAATGTATAAAGGCTACATACATGTATTCAACAATATAAAAGTTTCATATAAATTCTGCAACAACAATGTAAAAAGGCTACATACAGGTCGCCAACAATATAAAAGTCTGGTATAAATTCTGCAGCAACAATGTAAAAAGGCTACATACTGGCTGTCAACAATATAAAAGTCTAATATAAATTCTGCAACATCAATGCAAAAAGGCTACATACTGGCTGTCAACAATATAAAAGTCTCATATAAATTCTGCAACAACAATGTAAGAAGGCTGCATACAGGCCGTCAACAATATAAAAGTTTCATATAAATTCTGCAACAACAATGTAAAAAGGCTACATGCAGGCTGTAAACAATATAAAAGTCCCATATAAATTCTGTAACAACCATGTAAAAAGGCTACATACAGGCTCTCAACAAAATAAAAGTCTCATATAAATTCTGCAACAACAATGTGAAAAGGCTACATACAGGCCGTCAACAATATAAAAGTCTGGTATAAATTCTGCAACAACAATGTAAAAAGGTTATATACATGTAGTCAACAATATAAAAGTTTCATATAAATTCTGCAACAACAATGTAAAAAGGCTACATACAGGTCGCAAACAATATGAAAGTCCCATATAAATTCTGCAACAACCATGTAAAAAGGCTACATACTGGCTGTCAACAAAATAAAAGTCTCATATAAATTCTGCAACAACACTGTGAAAAGGCTACATACAGGCCGTCAACAATATAAAAGTCTGGTATAAATTCTGCAACAACAATGTAAAAAGGTTACATACATGTAGTCAACAATATAAAAGTTTCATATAAATTCTGCAACAACAATGTAAAAAGGCTACATACAGGTCGCCAACAATATAAAAGTCTCATATAAATTCTGCAACAACAATGTAAAAAGGCTACATACATGTAGTCAACAATATAAAAGTCTCGTATACAAACTGCAACAGCAATGTAAAAAGGCTACATGCAGACTGTCAACAATATAAAAGTATCGTATACAAACTGCAACAACAATGCAAAAAGACTACATGCAGGCTGTCAACAATATAAAAGCGGCGTTTTGCAATTACGCCGATGTAAAAAGGTTACATACATGTTGTCAACAATATAAAAGTCTCGTATACAAACTGCAACAATAATGTAAAAAGGCTACATACAGGCCGTCAACAATATAAAAGTTTCGTATACAAACTGCAACAACAATGTAAAAAGGCTACATGCAGGCTGTCAACAATATAAAAGCGGCGTTTTGCAATTGATCCGATTTGCATTTCATTTGCGCCGATTTTTTCTTTCATTTGCGCCGATTTTTTACTTGTTTTATTTCATATCAAATACAGTTAGTTCTTCATTATGTTCCCAAATTACTGATGTAATTTGAAAAATTGCTTACGCAAAAAACTTAACATGGATAAAAAAATAAAGCTCCAAGGTTGATACTAATGAAAAAAAAAAGATGCAAGTGTTTAACTAAATACATATTTATACTAACAGAACCTGTAGTGGCTCTGTCTTTACAAGACGTTTGTTACTATATTGGTACCAGTATGGTACAAGTTGATAGCCAGATGTATTCAATATTTTCAAGGTATTGTAGAATTATTTGATACAAGTCTTTCGTAGTTGTTAATCTTTTTAATCTCAACTTTTGAACTCCCAACTGTTATCTTGGATATTTTTTTAACTTTTGCCATTTCAAAAATAAATGTAAAAAGTAACCCAATACCGAAATAAAGTAAATTTCAAGTGAGTTCGGTATTTCGACACCGCTTATTTCAAGCATTAACCAAAATATCTTCTTTTATTGCATAGTACATGCAATTTACTTGTGTCACATGAAAAAAAATCGGCGCAAATGAAAAATAAAATCGGCGCAAATAAAAAAACGAAATCGGCGCAAATGAAAAATTTGAAATTTATAAAATCGGCGCAAATGTCATACGCCCTATAAAAGTCTCATATAAATTCTGCAACAACAATGTTGTCAACAATATAAAAGGCCAATATAAATTCTGCAACAACAATGCAAATAGGCTACATACATGTCGTCAACAATACAGAAGTCTAATATAAATTCTGCAACAACAATGTAAAAAGGCTACATACAGGCTGTCAACAATATAAAAGTCTCATATAAATTCTGCAACAACAATGTAAAAAGGTTACATACATGTAGTCAACGATATAAAAGTCTCATATACAAACTGCAACAACAATGTTTAAAGGCTACATGCAGGCTGTCAACAATATAAAAGTTTCATATAAATTCTGCAACAACAATGTAAAAAGGCTACATTCATGTCGTCAACAATATAAAAGTTCCATATAAATTCTGCAGCAACAATGTAAAAGGGCTACATACAAGCTGTCAACAATATAAAAGTCCCATATAAATTCTGCAACAACAATGTAAAAAAGCTACACACAGGCCGTCAACAATATAAAAGTTCCATATGAATTCTGCAACAACAATAAGGTAAAAAGGCTACATTCATGTCGTCAACAATATAAAGGTTACATATAAATTCTGTAACATCAATGTAAAAAGGCTACATACAGGCTGTCAAGAATATAAAAGTCCCATAAATATTCTGCAACAACAATGTAAAAATGCTACATACAGGCTGACAACAATATAAAAGTTCCATATAAATTCTGCAACTACAATGTAGAAAGGCTACATACAGGCCGTCAACAATATAAAAGTCCTATATAAATTCTGCAACTTCAATGTAAAAAAGCAACATACAGGCCGTCAACAATATAAAAGTCCCATATAAATTCTGCAACAACAATGTAAAGAGGCTGCATGCAGGTTGTCAACAATATAAAAGTCCCATATAAATTCTGCAACAACAATGTAAAAAGGCTACATTCATGTCGTCAACAATATAAAAGTTTCATATAAATTCTGCAACAACAAAGTAAAAAGGCTACATACAGGCTGTCAACAATATAAAGGTCCCATATAAATTCTGCAACAACAATGTAAAAAAGCTACACACAGGCCGTCAACAATATAAAAGTCCCATATGAATTCTGCAACAACAAGGTAAACAGGCTACATTCATGTCGTCAACAATATAAAGGTTCCATATAAATTCTGTAACATCAATGTAAAAAGGCTACATACAGGCTGTCAACAATATAAAAGTCCCATAAATATAAATATTCTGCAACAACAATGTAAAAATGCTACATACAGGCTGACAACAATATAAAAGTTCCATATAAATTCTGCAACTACAATGTAAAAAGGCTACATACAGGCCGTCAACAATATAAAAATCCTATATAAATTCTGCAACTTCAATGTAAAAAAGCAACATACAGGCCGTCAACAATATAAAAGTCCAATATAAATTCTGCAACAACAATGTAAAAAGGCTAAAAATCCTATATAAATTCTGCAACTTCAATGTAAAAAAGCAACATACAGGCCGTCAACAATATAAAAGTCCAATATAAATTCTGCAACAACAATGTAAAAAGGCTACATGCAGGTCGTCAACAATATAAAAGTCCCATATAAATTCTGCAACAACAATGTAAAAAGGCTACATGCAGGCTTTCAACAATATAAAAGTCTCATATAAAAACGGCAACAACAATGTAAAAAGACTAAATACAGACTGCCAATAATACAAAATTCAACTATACAGGCTCTCCATAATATAAAGATTAAAAATACACTTTGTACACAATATCAAAATTAAACATGCAATTTGTCCAAATATAAATGTTAATACATACAATCTGACCACAATATATAAAATAAACATACAATCTTTTTACATTATTAAAATGAAACGTACAATCTGTCCACATTATAAGCAATCTCATGAAATGTTAATGCAATGTAATACTAGTCCAGTATAAATACCATATTTAATAAGTTTATATTAGAAAACAGGCGTGCCATGGCATTGACTACACCCAAAATACGCAAAAAAAAAAAAAAAAAAAGAATTTTTGGAAAATAAAATACATAGTGCCCGTCTTTAACATGTAATTAAGCTCCTTTATAAGTTTCATATATTGAAATCATTGGGTAGGGCGGAGTAGTGGATACTAGCTTTGGCATTGAGCTAAAATGTCCAAAAACATCTCAAAAATGCGATAAAAAGAATTATTGGAATACAAAAGACATATTGAACATCTATTATATGTAGTTAAGGTCCTCAATATTTTTCATAAATTTCTGATCAGTTTTATGGGTGGTTAACGAATAATACTAGTAAGTGGTCATCAAATAGTTTGCATTGAGCTGCATTGAAAAGGAATTATCGGAAACTAAATTCATAGTGCTCATCTACGATGTGTTATGAAGATTCATGAAATTCCAATCGGTGGTGTAGGATGATTGTGGATATGAGCTTAAATGTCAAATTTTGTAATTTGTAAAATATAGCTCGTATATATGATATGAGGTTCCTCACTGCGTTGAAGACCCCTAGATGCTTTGTTTTGGGTCGTTTTAACCTGGATATGGGATGTTGTCTCCTTGACATTTACCATTTCCTTTCTTCTTCATAGTATGTTATTTTTCAAATAATTCCCCTTTCAAGATATTATACATATTTTGGAATGGCGTGCGACTCGATTAAGTGACGACTTATTTAAGTGAATAAACCATTGACTCCATTAAGGTTCATATATACTTAAATGAGGCACTAAATCGCGTCGCATATATACAAATTAAATGCAATTGCAATGAACTAGGCAACTCTCGGGTAGCACAGTGGATTTCATACACACAGCCCAGATATAGCTCCGGGATATAGTCGAATAAATTCTAATTTCAATTTCTGCATCTTCCAGAATTATTCCATTTCATTATCATCCAACCTATTTTGTCATTACAACTGTTACTCAGTGTTGTTAGTACCATTATTTCTTTTTAATATACTGTTTCATGCGTTCACTATCACATTCAGTTTTTATGAGGTTTTCCGTCAGGAAAACTTCATTTTGCTGTCGAAATGGAAGTTACCCCGAGTATGAATCTGTCCTCATGTTATAATTTTGCGTTAAAATGTTTATTTATTTTACGATGTTTGTCCATATGTGACTTGAATGTTGTCTCCGTGACATTTACCCCATTTCCTTTCTTTTTTATATTTTAAACATGTAAGTATGAGGATAATGTATTTATGTAAGCATGTTGAAAAACGAGGATGAAAAGAACTTTTTCTTGTGCACATATGAGGGATGTTGATATAATAATAATAATAAAACTCATATTTTCAATCTTCCTGGCCTTGGCTTATCCGCCATACGAAAATGTTCTAGAAATTTTTAAAATGGTGAAAAAATGTGTTTTACACGTGCGAACGAAGTGTTTCACGTGTCATTTTGTATATGTTACAGGGCAAATTGGAATCCAGGAGGATCCGGAATCCTCTTAGGGCAAATTGGAATTCTAGTTTCTCCTAGGACAAATTGGAATTCTATTTTGCCCTGGTTTTAATCCAGTGTAAATTGGAATTCCAATTTCTACTGGGACAAATTAATATCCAGATTTACCCTAGGAAGATTCTGGATCCTACTGACTTATAAAAAAATGTAATATAGTAATAAACAACGTCATGATATGAAATATAAGTAGATTTTCTGAATTTTTGAAGTACTTGTAAAACATTTTTTTCAGTGCACATATATTTAATCCCAATATTGATCTTTGATCTTATGACTAGACAAATTAACTTTTAACCTCCAGGAGTCGGACGAAGTAACACATTCTAAATCCTTTTATATTATCTTTTCCAAAGATGGTATAAGGAAAAATATTTTACAAAAGAGGATCTTATTGGTTTAGAGTCTGTATATTTTTCGGGTTTAAATGCTGTATACCCTGCTGCACTGACTGAGATCTAGCTTATTCAAGCATGTCAAAAAACCGCCCATCAATCGAGATTGTCAGCCTGTCTATGTGCAATTGTAATGGTAAATGTAATACTTTCACGTGTTCATATCGGAAAGCTAAAGAATGTTCACAAAATTTCACAAGAATATTTGAAGAAAAGTTGCAATAAATAGATGTGCTTTAAGAAAAAATTGTAAATATGTTGCACTAGTAAATGTTTTAATCTGCCAATACTGATTTAGTCTTCCATTAATAAATATTCGATCTTATTGTTTGTTAATTTTAAGCAAATGAAAGAATCGTAACTGGTTTTAAATAATAGTAGGATCTAGAATCCTCCTACCAATAATATCTAGTACGATTCTGGATCTTCCTAGAAAACCAGTAGGATCCAGAATCCCCCCACGGCAAATCTGGATATCTCAATATATCCTAGTAGAAATTGGAATTCCAATTTACACAGGATTAAAGCCAGGGCAAATCAGAATTCCAATTTGTCATAGGAGAAATCAGAATTCCAATTTGCCCTAGGAGGATTCCGGATCCTCCTGGATTGCAATTTGCCCATGTAACATATACATACTGGTGGGCTTTGAAATCGCCAGTTAACCAGATCAGGCAGTTACCAAGAACATCATATGAAAACATCGTACGGATTTTGGTAGGATTTTTATGGGCTTCCAAGATGGGCTACTATCGATAAAAATTGACTGAATATTAAATGCATTCAATTCAAAACAAAGTGTGATACATGTAATGTAATGTTTGTGGACAGTTTATCCTCAAAATTATTCTCATCTCTCTTTGTATTTTTTTTTTAAATTGTATTTTCTTTGAAATATAACATTTTTCCGACTCAACAAGGAAAACCGAATAACAGTACTCTGTGCTTTGATTTACTTTGATTTTCTTTTGTCTTTTGAGTTGCTTGGGGGTTTCTGATAAAAACTGCACACTGGGGAATAATGTTCAAAACGCCTACATTTATAACAGAGTGAATTTAATGCGTTGCATACATGTAAATCTTAACACTGACGGTCTTTCCCAACACTTTCATAAGTATTCCATATCATGCATTCACGAAAATGGCATTATATTTCTATACGGATGCATATATAACAAGAGCCATCATCACATTATTTTCTCACAAGCTCTACGCTGTCTGGTACTGATATGTACATGGGATTTAACACTGTGTCTCACAAATTTAGCGCTGCAGATTCCTGCAATATTAAACATAATTGTATTCCAAATTGTAATCTTTAATTTGTGGTATCTAATGCTCTTCCAGACCAAATAACACTATTATACAAATTGAGAAGTTAAAAAACACATCCATCCGGACAAAAGCACAAAAACAACGGTAAAAGTACGCAGGGGATAATTTAAAACATAACAATAAATAAATAAACTTACTTGTCACATAAGAGCTAACACTTTGTGAAGTAAATGATAAAAAGAGTTATCATAAATGTCCAAACAGAGTGTTAAATGAAAAATGTATAATTTATTTTGAAGTCTAAATGTCTAACTATCTCCAAGTTTTATTTTCCTTTAGTTCTGCCTAACTCGTTCCACGAGTTATGACTTTGTAAACAAGTCGTTGATGTCGGAATTCCACTGTTGAAACTTCATACTCTCAAATTTTCAAGTTGTTTGTTATTATATTTTAAAAAAACGCTCCTTCAAATGACTTATTTTAATTTTAATTCATGGCTTAATTGTTGTTTCCTCTACCGGATTTGACATGTTGAAAATGGCAGCCGTCTTGTAAGAAGCAGGAGATGCTTACTCTGCCGGTGTACCTGATCTCATTCATGGTTTTTTTGTTGGGTCCGTGTTGTTCGTCTTTGTGTGTGTGCGTCATCGTTTTTCATTTCTGTGCTTTACTCACTTTGTTGTTTCCGATGTTGCCATTGTCCTAGGATGGTTCGTGTTGGATTGACAGTTTGGTTCTCACTTACTTGAAAATCCACTGTAAGCCTTTGTTTAGTTGTTCCAAATTACGAATAAGAAATTTGAATTTTTGCTTTTTCCATAATCATTGAAATTCCATTATCGTCAAAATCATTTTGCAAAGTCTTCTACATGAAGAGTAAAGATGTATGGCAACTCTCTCCCATATTTTGTTATTAGAACAGACCAATCCTGTGAATACATTTAATCGTACTAAGTAAAATGAGTGCAGAGAGGCAGTTCGTATAATCGTACTTAGAGCTGTTTCAATAGATCTTCTGTCAGACAATCTTTCATTATGTAATAAATAAATTACTTCTCTGTGCCGATTTCAACTACTTCATCATTTGGTAATTCGGTTGATGGATTTTCAAAAAAAAATTGATTTGATCTGCTCTGAAGAAACAGGCATAAGATAATTTGTTGAAATGGCCATATGCAGAAACTAATATCTTCGTTATTTTATAACTAGTATTTGTTATTTGAATGAAATTTGGTATATTTTGACAAATTTTGAACATTTTCGTGACACAATTCTAACACATCACCTCTAGAATAAAAAAACTAGTAAACTGTCATTTACAAGTGATATTTAGAAGTGCTACTGATATATCAGACACCATTGAACATGATATTCGTCATCCGAACATATATATGGATAATGGCCAATCAACGAAACAAATTTTCACAGCTAAAAAGACAAAGCTGTTTCCAGCGTTCTGTTTTATTTGTTCTTTTAAAAACTGTTTCAAGGGAGAATACTTGGGAATTTGTGTAACTTGTGTCTGATCCTTTGTTTCAATTAATGTATTTGATTACAAAATGTTTGTTCTTGTTCTGTTTCTTATTTTATTTATTTTTAAAGCAGTCCGAAAAATGAATATTAGGTTGTAATTTTGCTCAGTTAACCTGTTTTTTTAAATAGTATTTTCTTCTTTTGACACAATCGTTCTTGATGCAAGCTCGATGTTGTCTAATCTAGAAAACGAATGACGAAGGACCATTGTTTCTTCTTAATAAATTACTTAATGCCTTGACTGTCAAGTTATTATTTTTTATTTTGACTTCTTTTTTGTCCCTCGATTTTCATGCAGGGTTCTGGTCAAAATTGCACCTTCAGGATGTTCAAATAACGTAATACCGAAGTTACTGTTGATTTTGGTTTATGCATATGCGCATTTCAACAACTTATGTCCCTTCAGTGCAGATCGAATCAAAATATTTGGAATTCCATGAACCGAAAACATGTATGTAAAAGCTAACAGAGAACACATAACCAAGGATCAAATTAAAAAAGCCAAACTTCAGATAAGGACAGAGCTATGCATGAGGGAGATACTCCTTAGGTTTTTTTTTT
>MJUU01015441.1:87181-104499 GCA_002080025.1 Modiolus philippinarum | reverse complement strand
ACAAAATTTTGTTCAATTTAGATATTGCAAGTTTCAAAATATAACCAACGACTACATATATAGGCGTTTGTTGGATTGTAATTCGAAATGGTACTCATATTATTTATACGACTGGTTATTGCAAGTCATTCATCATATTAATTCTCACTTTGGAGACACAACAGTTCATATTTATAATTGTGTAAGAAAAAAATGACTCTCGGCTTATCGTCAATAATGTTTTGCGCATTAAGGTCTATATATAGTCTCAATCTGTTTTCATCGTTATTACGAAATTGTTATATCATTTGAAGTAAAATTTTTACAGGAAAATACAGTAAAATATCACCTTATTATAAAGTTTAATGACAAAAATTTAAATGTTTTCTCAAAATACATCAAAAGAAGTATAGCATGATAAAGAAAAAATACACATTTAGCCATTAGGAAAAGACCGTAAATATTTATATTTGAACTGATCTTTTGATGGAAACGTCTAATTTTCACGATTTTTTTAGATTACTGTATTATGGAAAAATTCCAGTACCAAAGAAAAAAAAAACAAAGAAAACAAAACAAAAAAAAAAAAACAAAAACAAAAACAAAAACAAATCTAAAAGAAACAAAACAAACAATACAAAATAAAATAAAATAAAATAAAATAGATAAATAAATATAAAAAAAGATAAACGTACATCAAGCATACCAAAATATGCACATTCACAGGCTATTTTTGAAATTAGGTGAAAATGGATATTCTAATAACCAGGGAACGACTTTCACTGAAAAGTGTGTTGTCTTTTGGGAGGATCCACTATCAGAAACTAAAAAAATCATATTGTCAAACACATATACAAGAGAAGAAAAATATTTTCAAACCCCAAGATACGTCTTTAATCAATAAATGGAGGTTATAGGTTTTACTACTGTTTTCTTAGAGAAAATGTCAGGTCTTTCTCAAAATGAGGTTTCATGGCCCTATTGGCATTGAATTCCCGTACAGACGTTTTCTTTACATTATCGCTTGAATTTTCCAATTCCATTGACACAATGGAAAAAAAATTCCATTTTTAAAAATAAAATTTCTATCAATGCAATTGACATCAGTTATGACATTTGTTATTTACATCAAATTGGATTGATATGTTGTTTTGTTCATACTGGCATAGATTGACATCAAGAAAATGGGAGTTTTAACCTCATTTAAAGCTGGCATGCCATTTGTCAAAAAATGAGTTTTCATTTGTCGAGGATTTCTCATCTGTATTAAAAAATGATTTTATAAGTAGAATTTGTTTACAGGGCAGGTTTAGAGCACTTCAGAAGTAGTTTATAATATACTGTAATCTGAAATTGTAATTCTGACCACCTGTTTATTTTGCCCACATCTCATAATTTTATTTTGCCAAGTTTTCTTACAATTGACTCGATGAGTGCCCTGTGGTTGTTTAAATGTTGTGATCGTCTTCTGTCGTCTTTTTGTCGGGCAGTGGATGACAGCGATTGTAAGAACACTTCGCCAGTTAACTTTAAGTTTGTTGACGATCCCGCATCCATGGATCATTAGGATAAAAAAGCATGGATGTAGCGTTGCTCGACAATTAGCAATGAATTCCGCTCAAACCGGTGCTAGGGGCCGTCTTGAACTTGCTATGAGGTATGAGTAAAGCTCATTGTTGAAGGCCTCATGGCGACTTCAAGATGAAGAACAACAATAAAAGCGTTGTTCCATTGCTTATTTACCATGTATTTGTAGAGACTTTGTCTCATTTGCATTTACTCCATATCCCTTCATTGATAATCGTCGAAAGGGCCGTATCCATTTAGGAAAATGTATCTATATTTTCTTTTCGACGCATGAGCATAACCATTGATTCGATCGAAAGGAAATTTTGCACAGTGGATACACTAACTACAAAGAACATTTTCTGCAATTTTCAACGTTTTAAAAATTTGCAGTCTTAATGATTTGAAAAATCACGTTTTTTAACAAAAAATCGTGGTTTTTAACATTTTTGTCCATTTGTTCAATCTTGGACTGTGTACAGACTTCAGTGCTTCACTAAAAGTTGTTAAAAATTGCCAAAGAAACGGTCATTCACCCACAGGCACCCATTTTTTAAAGTACTAAAATGCCCACATTTTCAAAATTTGAAAGTGTATGGTACTCAAATTCAATATTTTGACCTAGCAACGTCGTTTGAAACACCAAGGCACAGAAATTATGGAATAAAAGGCTTAATTCCATCAGTTCACGACTGAAATTTGGTTTGTTTTCAAAGCGAAAACGAAAACACCAGACTGATTGTGTAGTGTTAGTTTAGTTTTATTAACCTGTGTTCTAAATCTTCTAAATCTAAATTTTTATAATGGAAATGTAAACTGTGGACCAAAACTTTTTTTGTTGAATATATTTTTTTACGAAATACAAATGAGATATACTTTGGTCTTACCAGGTTCTTAGAAGAGCTATTTCAGAAAAAAAGACAAAAAGCTATCAGCTTCCGTTATATAGATGATGTTCTTTCATTGAACAATCCTCAATTGTGAGAATCCTTTATCTTATATACCCAAATGAACTCGAAATTAAAAAGACCACCGATACACCATCATCAACATCATACCTGAACCTATACCACTACCTTGACAACTTTGGACGTCTGAAAACAAAACTTTTCGACAAGCGTTATGATTGATTTCGACATTTCCCGTATTCCCACATTTCCGGCATATTGCGTGTACATTTCACAACTCATCCGCTATTACCGTGCCTGCTGTTTTAATCAGCAGTTTTGTCAACAGGGCGAAATTACTGTCCCAAAAACTTATACATCAAGGGTATGTTCAGTTACTGATGCAATTGTCACTAAAATGTTTTACAGTCGCCACCACGATTTGACAGACCATCACGATGTTTCTATTTCACAAATGAGAATATATATCTTTTGGCATATCCGAAGATTGAGTTTATTACCGGACTGACTTTCACCGACTGTGACACAACCGGACTTTTCACACTTGCAGTGTAACGGTAACCACGCGTGGATAAGATCAGACTTACCCTTCCGGAGCATCTGATGATACATCAGTTTTTGTAAGGTTAACACTGCTAGTGCTTTTTATGTGACGTTCTTGTTCATTTTTATTTTATTTGTTTGGTCTTTGTCATACTGTCTCAATTCGTGTTGGAATTGAATTGAGAATCCCCCTTTCCTCATCCTTGCTTCGGTATTCTTTTGTCGATGTATTCCACATCACTTCATGAAACGACAACCTTCCTATACCAAAGTTGCATCAGTAGTGAGGAAATTAGCAACTTATAACAGGTTTTACCATAATACTAGCGATCTTTACAAAAAAAAAATAATAATAATAATAAAAAAATAACTATTTTCAATAACTCTGGGGAAACTGTGATATTCCAACATTCATATGACAATGTTTGTTTACGCATTTTTATAAAATTTCGTTCTAAAACTAAACAGTATTTATGCATTATGGTCTTATCATATAATATGTAGAACACATGATTAAAAAAAGACTTTTAAATACTCGTGTAAATAGGCTGATCCTCAACTTATGGCCATGTGTATACATATATACGACTCAACGAAAGAATCGTTAGATAATTTTGTAAATAATTATATATTTTGCTATTTATAGTATCAATGTTTCAACCCAAAATGGATTTCTTATACCACATCTAAATCAACTCCCAAATAGCTACATATGAAAATCCAGAATAGTAGTTTTTCGCCCGAATGATGGTCTTCGCCTTGAACTGGTTGATGTTTCTTTGCTGTCTATGATTGGCCATCTTAAACAGTGGAAAACAATCTCTCATATCGATGCCTCGTTCTATCCAAGATCAACGAGAACAATGACTTACCGCAGTCAGGCCGTTGATGTTGATTCCATCTCTCACAATTCATTGTTATGTGAAAACAAAGATAAATTAAAGAATAATGGTGTATCGTAAGCAAACATGCTCATCAAATGACAAATCACGCGGCAGCAGGTCCCGTGAGATACGTCGCAACGTCAAGATCACGCAAAATATGTTTTGCATTTTGTGAGAATGTTAGATAAAGCAAAATAGGGTGGAAAAATTTATGGCCGTCACAGGACATATTTTCAAGTTAATCAGTTCGAAAATTGTCTTGATTTGGTAAACGTAGGATGTGGAGATTCTAACTATTTACGTCTACAAAATGTAGTAGCGAAGTTTGACAAATTTCAAAAATTAACACTATAATGGATTTTTCAGTGTTTTCAGAAAAAAACCCTAAAGGGTATATCAAATTAAACACTCGAAAAATTGGCAATAATCCTCTATCGAATGTTTTGTGTTAAATCTAGTTCTGTTACCACTAGGCCGATGCCTCTGCTCATGAACTGTCAGTGCCCGATAATATTCATCAACCCAGTAGTCAAGACCTCGGTGGTGACCCGAAAACGGATTAGGGGAGACTCTCACCGTGCAGAGCCGTCTGTCCTGAACCAATTTTGGTTTTCCATTTTAGTCCAAAAAGTCATTGTCTGGAATCTTTTCCCTTCTTTTCTTGCAAATTAGATAAAAACGCGTCTACATTTAGAAACAGTTGAATTTGTAGCTTGTTCGAGTATGCAAATATGGAACAACGACAACATCACCAAATAAAGATTTTTCTATGAGTCTTCTGTTATATGTTTATATTAACAAATCAAAACATTTTAAGGAATATTAGTGCATTTCCAATTTATATCTGTTTATGGTTAATTTATTTCAATTATTTACAAAATGTGAAGTCAGAACGAGGTTAACAAAAGTTTCAAGAAATTGACAATTTTGAATTTTGAATTTTGTCTCTTTTCAGTTTCAATTTTTCGAGAAGGCACCAACTGCATATATTAAATGGAGTATTGTCTCATAAAACTAGGTAAGTCATCTAGAGTTTTAAAAGATCTCAGAGAGGTTAAAATCAGTGTTATAATATAATGCCTTGGAAACAGGAAAACCCCATTAGGAACTTTTTTCAAGGTCAAGGCTTTAACATGTATGATTAAGAACAACTGAAAATTAAGCGTTCCAATAGGATCAGTTAAATTAGATCGATTTTAACGCAAATTTGGTGACAATAAAAGTGACCTTGAGATTATTCAAAGGGTGAACCGATCCTTTAAGGTGCAAATAACAAAGTACCGAAGTTACTGTAACTTTTGATTGTTTCTTGATATGTGCATTTCGACAACCTATGTCTCTTCAGTGCAGATCAAACCAAAACATTTGGATATCCATAAACCCGATGTAAATGTGTAAATAAATAACAAAATACTGAATTTTCTGTTAATTTATTTTCTGCATTGCGCATAAATGACGAACAATTATTGATATATATAGTGATAGAATATTACTACTATTTGTTGTATTTGTCTGACTGTAAAATATATTCCTGATTTTTATACGAAATATCTTAGTGTTAAAAATGAATTGGTTATCCCATTTTTGTAATGTCAATGTTTTAATGAGGTTGATGCATCATTAAACCTGGTTTAACCCACCATTTTATTTATAAAATGCCCGTTCCAAGTCGGGAATATGACGGCTTGCTAAAAATGTTCTGTGTTGGATTGTGTTTCCCTGATTCAGTCGAATGTTATACGGATTTTCCTTACTGGTCTCTCTCTTTGATCGATTCGGACTTTTGTTGTCACTTTTATCTAAAAAAGTTTTCAATCTCTATTTGTGATACTATAATGCAAAGTGTAAAATAATATTGTAACATTGCATGTCGATTCTTGGTTGTTATGTAATTAAATTTGTCTTCTGTGTAGAGGTTTTTCTAAACGGTGATTGGTTCATACAATTCTTACAAACTACAGTGTTTCCTCGCGAAAAATTATTGTACTGCTTTGTTGACGAGTACAACAACACAACCACGTGGGTTATGTGAGGCTTCCACTGGGTTATTTTCGTGCAACGTGTTTGCCGACTTTTATTTAACACGCAGTCGTGCTGGAGGATCATTATTTGTCATTTTTCGTGACATTTTAACAAAAAAAGTGTAATTTTTAAATTCTCGTTCGTTGTAATTTCTCGTACATATTTGTGTAGCACCTTGTAGTGCTGAAGCCATGTTGACATAAAATCAATAAATGGCTATTTTTAGCACGCTACAAATACAAAGATAAATTTATACGATTGGGATATAATCTTTAATAGAACAAAATACTTGTGGAAAGACCAAAAAAAATTATCATCGGCTATAGAGCTAACATTTGTGAGTTAGGCTGCAAGTAGAAATCTTCGCCTTACCGTATAATAGATTTCTACTTGCAGCCTAACTCACGATGTTAGCTCTTTAGCCGATGATAATATATAATGTTCCTCCTATAAGAGAATAAAATAAAGAAGGCACTGGCTACAGTTATATGAATTTACCTGGAAAAGTAAACCCAAGAAACCTGAAACCGTAACAGATTCTGATGATGGAACTTTCGCCGAATGTAGAACTGTTTTTTAATGACGTAACAATAATTTCTTTCCTATTGTTACCTGATATTATTTATATATACATTTCATTGTTATGTTGTAATATCAATGAAAAAAAAAATGTTGTAAAAATTGAAAATTAAATGAAGTATAAGATAAGTATATTAATAAATGTCAATATACCGTTTCTCCTCCTAGCTGGAAAAACTGGAAGAAAACGTAGCAAGACAAAAACCAACGATGTCTGGCCACCCGAGCTTCGATATTTTTTCGATGGTTGTCTAGACTGGTATTATCTTTCATTTTCTTAAGGAGGCTCACTCCTGATGTTGTTTATATCAAGAATTTCTCGAAACCTATTTAAATTGATTAAGAAATGTAGACTTAATGGAATGGTAAGAAGAAATTTAATGGTCCTTGCACTTTTCACAGAGACAGAAGACATTAGAAATGGATTTCTTTTGATTTTACCTTGATTTAACATTTTAGGACTTTTCTTTTGTCTGAAAGCTAATATGTCAAATCAAGACTTGTTATTACTTCCCTTTGGGTCGTTGTCTCTTTGACACATTCCCCGTTTCCCTTCTTTTTTCCTATTTTATGAAAGATTGGCAGGTGTCTTAATTTGACCTATAGAAGACATTCATGAAATAAAAAGTGTTGTTTCCTTTTATCATGTGCAAAATCTGTTAAGCCATTGCACTGGAGAAACCAGAGTATTTCCGAAAACTGCCACAAATTAAAAAATGTGATGAGTGAGCCACTTTAACTGAAAGAAAATCCCCCAAATCAACGTAATGGATGTGCAAAAATGGCCTCAAAAATAAAAACTCAAAACTGAAGCTTTAACCGTAAATGCCAGTTCTGTACTGATTGCATTAGTTACACATCAAATACATTTGGCATTGTTATGATAAGTTTCTCGTCATGTAACCGTAACGCCAGGTAACAATGAAATTTATTAATAATTGTTACTTCAATTAAAACAGATGGTTCCATATTTAATATCTGTTCCGGTCAAAGGTAACAATAATTATTTTCCTTAGGATAACTTTTCCAAGTAATCCTAGCCAGTGTCAATAAAAAACTTCAACAGGTAAGTGGTAATTAAATAGTTATACAGTTTTCGTGGAAATGGGAAAGTACAACAGTTCAAGTTAAACATTGATCTTCTAAGACACTTATTCTTACAACAAAGGTATTTCCGACTCTTTTATCCTTTTGAATTTTATCATGCTGAAACTTTGGTAACCAGAGTCTCTGATTTGATAAAAAGGTTTTCAAGTACAACAAATTGAGGGCAATGTCGTACGATGTAAGGTGAATGAAAAGTTGCCTTAAATATTCGACATACACGAAATAATTTTGTAAATGTTCGATGTACGAGTAAAAATAAACAACAAAATTAATGAAGAGTAATTTCATTTATGGATAAAAGTGCCCATGATTATACTCCATTCATCAGTTTCCCACATATTGTAATATGGGTTAAGGGACTAGAATAATTCATACATTTTCCACATTATGTTACATGTACGAACCTACTAGAATATATTGACATGATTACGTATATGATATGTAAAAATATTTAAAATTTCTTATGAAATATCAAGAATATCTAAAAACAATTAAAGTGTGTGAGATTAAAAGAAGACTCCATCGTAATACACAAATATATACACATCTTGTCCATTTTCTGTCTTCGTCAGGTAACTATAAATAGATTAGCAAAATAGCTGCGGACTATTGATTCTGCTTTTAAAATTCTAAGAAAATTGGAAACAAAAAGCACAAGGACTGAATACCTTATTTATTGAAATTGTTGCTAATTGGGTAAATATGTCCAGATAAAGGTAACATAAATACCATTTTCATAAAGCGAATGTGCACGAAATGAATTCTTAACTTTTAATCGAAAGCACTTTGTCAGTGCATTTGGTATATTTTTTGAGAGTTTTTCGCTTTCAAACTAAATGAGGTTTTACTTTTGACAGGTCGCATTGGGGTCTTTTCATTGAAAATAATTTTTTTGCTTTACCATGTATATTTGTATTGTATCATGTATTACTTTTAGATTATCTTTAGGTACCCACTTTCAAAATATTTTGGTTTTCATTTATGTATACTCAACAAAACAAGGTAAGGACCATGGTTTTTCATTTCTTTTACAAGTTTAACGACAAATTTTAGTGAATCAAAGTTTGTCGACAGTAAAAAAGATTAAACAACTCGATGAAAATGTCAAAATCACAATTTATTGCAAATCGCAATTGTTTGTTTCTCAAAAATTAGAATTTTTTAAAATTAAAATAAAAAAAAAATCAGAAAATGTTTATAATTGTAAGTATAAACACTGTGTAAAATTTGATGTTGATTGGATAAGTTGTTATACCCATGTTTCACACGAAAATAAAGATACATGAATTTAAATGGATATGGTCCTTAAATTGTATTTGCCGAGTTTAGAAGAAATAATTACTAATTTGCAATTCAAGCTACTGTATTCCTTTTGATTTGGGGAATTTAAGTGTCATTTGCAGGTTTTTACTATTACTTTTGTGACAATGGCACAACAATGGTACTGTTTATTTCGATCTGTCATTTTAACTGAAACCTTCCAGTGTAATCTTAAAAAGTAACCACTGAAACATGCACACATGTTCCAAATACCAAGTTTAGGTGAAATCAAAAGTCTTAATCATATATTCAAGGGGTGAGGTTAGAAAGGGAAGTGCATTGGACAAGAGCACACATACAAATAGAAACGTCATATTCCCGACTTGAAAATAATATGGTGAATTAAACCATTGAAAGATAATATACTGTCCCTTCAAGAAAAAAAAAAGATATAAATACATCTACCTGCGAAGTTAATATTTATGAAATGAAAGTTGGTAATTTAGTTTTTTTTAGCTCACCTGGATATGCAAGGGTGAACTTTTCCAGTCATGTGGCGTCTGTTGTCCGTCCGTATTAATTCATTCAAAGATCTTCTCCTCTGAAGCCACTGGGCCGATTGGAACCAAATTTGGTCATAATAGTCTTTGGGTGTTCCCCTTTAAAAATTGTATCCGGCAGGTCCGTGGGGAACATATTTTTTTACATGGGACCCCATGGAAAAGACATTCAAAGGTCTTTTCAGAAACTAGCAGTCAAATTTTTACCAAACTTAGTCACAATGGTCCCTAGATGGTCCATTCCAAAAAGGTATACCTCATCCAAGGTGGCCGCCAGCGGGAACATAGTTTATCATTCGACCCTATGGAAAATACATTCAAAGATCTTCTTTTCAAAAACTATTGGTCCAAATAAAACAAAACTTAGCCACAATGGTCCTTAGATAGTCCTATAAAAAGGTATCCGGCAGGCCCGTACCTCATCCAAGATTGCCGCCAGTGGGAAACATAGTTTTAACATTGGACCCTATGGAAAAAGACATTTACAGATATTCTCAGAAACTACTGGTCCAATGATAACCAAACTTAGGCACAATGGTCCTTATATGGTCTTATCCAAAAAGGGTATCCACCCGGTCCATACCTCATCCAAGATGGCCGCAAGCAGGGAACATAGTTTTACCATTGACCCTGTGGATTTTAAGGGGAACCCCTATCCAAATTTTTATTTGAATTGTGGTCTGATATGGTGAAGATCTCAGTAGCCATATAAACCAGACCAGAAAACTGAAATTTTAGAAAAAAGAAAGTATTCTGCTAAATATTTTATTTTTGATTTTAGCAGTTTGTGTAAACTAAATTACAATGTGAACCCCTGCCCAATGCCCAAATTTTTACTTAAAAGGGACTCTGAATGTTTAAATTTCAGCAATAAAAATTACCTTTATTTTAAGGGGAACCCCTGCAAAATTTTTTTAACATTGTGTTCTTTTATGGATGTAAGTAATAGTGGAGCTTTCGGTTGGGATGGAAACTAAACAAGAAAACTGAAATTTTAGAAAAAAGTATTCTGCTTAATTTTATGTTTTGTCTAAGAAATATGTAAAAAGTAGTTAATTAGGAGAACCCTTTCCCAAATATTTTTAAATTTGGCTTGTAATGTTTTGCTTGTAATGATTTCGGCGATAATTATTACCTTGATTATAATTATTTTTGAAAGGTGGTCTGAAATAGGTCGAAATGGTTAACACATTAAAACACTTTTTAAGATCCTTTCTGAAACAAATTGTCCAATTAGAACACGATGGTAATTTGATGGTCCTTGAGAAGACCACACCTCATCCAATATGGCTGCCAGCATTAAGATAGTTTATATTGGATTCCATTTAAAGAATTAGGTCTCTAAAACCACTTACTAATCCAATTGGAACTAAACGTGATCACAAAAGTCCACTGGTGGCCCCTTCAAATTTGTGTCCAATCCAATGTGGCCTCCAACAGGGAACACAGTTAAACATTGGTCTCTTTTGGAAATGCCGTTTATCTATGTCAGCCTTGGTCCAGGTGAGCGATAAAGGCCCTTAGAGTCGGGTGTTAAAGGGTGCTACAATAGAACGGCGTCCGTTGTTACACGCACTTACAGACGTGCACGCTGGGTCTATAATTGTAATGTAATGATAGGAAATATCAGAGTTGTAATGTATTAAAGAAGTAATATATTATTCATTCTCTAAGCAAAAGAAAAAACAAGTCAATCAAAATTACAAGTATACACGTTCTGATTGTTACATCGCTTCATGACAATGTTTTGCACATTGTTGTTTTTAAGAACAAAGAAGACACGCCTATTTTACTGCGTACACTGTTCTTTTTTAAAGATAGTACTTATACTATATCTAATCCGAGATTCGGATTCAACGAATGATCGAAAAAACGGAGCAATTCATGAATTCGCGCAACGCATGAGTGAATTACAGCGTATTTCGATCATGAGTTCAATATTTTCAGTAATCAGAATCCCGGATTAGTTAGTGTTTTTATTATAGAGACCTTCTCACATAAGATATAGCGATTTGATTGAAGATTCATTGCATGAACTACATTTTTGTACGTTCTATGTTAATCCGCTGCGACGTTTGCTTAACAACAACGTTGACAACGTCTATTGTGACGTAACATCCTAGAGAGAAATTATGGAAAATAATTTCACAGTTAACTATAACTTTTCTTTCACTGAGAAATTTCAATCCTTCACCGCAATCTATATAAAAATTATACTACAAAAATGTATAACTAATCCGAGATTCTGATTATCGCAAAATATTTAACTTTATTTGCAAAAGACATACATGAACCCATTAGGGTTATAGCAAATTCAATGTACAATATGCACAATAAGAAACAAATGCATATACTACTAGAGTAAGTTAAACATTTTGATGCAATTAAAAACATACGTTAGAGCAGTAGATATTAATTAAAACTCCTCTCCTCAGTTCAAAAGACTGTTTAACAAAAGAAACTACTTTATCTATATCTTCTGGTTTTTGGGGATTAAGAATTATTTTCAGTATTTCAATATAGTTTAGATTTTTGAAGTTGTTATATAAATTTACATAATATTTTATAAAATCATCTCTAAGATTTTTGTTATTGCCACAATCAAAAAATAAATGTTTTTCATCGTCCAGAACCTACAAAATTAACATTTTCTTTCTTCTCTGGGTATTTTTAGATATCTTCTTTTTACAATTAAAAGTTGATATTCGCTTAACCTAAATTTGGTGATGAAATTTCTTTTTTCTTTGTTTGGATGAGACAGATAGTAATTTTCCTCATATTTACAAAAATATTTAAATAAATAATTTTTATTTCTAATGGTAAATCTATTAATTTTATCTTGTACTAGGTTGTTATAATAGTTAGTTATGTTTTTTAAACTTATTTTTAATTTGTTGGTGTCTTTTGAAGTTTTACATGAAGTTATTCCATTCATATCTATTTTATTTTCTTCTATTACAGATTTAGGATAGGTATACCATGAAAAAGTTCCACTGATATCTAATATTCTTGTTAACTCAAAGGCTCCCAGCAATAAGGGGTTTATGTTTTCACTGTTTAGCCTTGAAAAATACAAAAAAGTTTGAGTTTTTATTGATGATTCTATTGGTAACAATCCAATTTCTGCTCTAGCAGTTACATTGGTTGCACTTTAACGAATGATCGAATAACGCAGTAATTCGCGACTGCGCAGCGCATGAGTGAATTACAGCATTCTCGATCATGAGTTTTACAACGTCTATTATGACGTCACTTCCTACAGTGAAATTATGGAAAATAATTTCAGTAAATTATCACTTTTAATTCACTGAGAAATTTCAATATTTCACTGCAATCTATATAATAATTGTTTTTATTTAATAACTTACCATCTGTTTAAGACAACTTTCCTATTACACGTTTGTAATATGAAGTTTGTGCTTTTCCTGGAAAAAAAGACAAAATAAGCAATATTTTGTCGTAGAATTTGCAATGAAAAAAAATTCTGATGTATTATAAGACATTTTAAGCTTTTTTTAAATGGTCAATAAATGCTCCAACTCAACTCCATGAAAAGTTTTAAATAAAATGTATTTATTTTCCTTAAAAAATCGGATTTGAAAACTACATAGTCTTTGAAGCCACCATGCTTACCATGGCAACCGAGGTCATTAATAACAAACTAGCTAACCCTATCTTTGTGACTCATGGGTTTATTTCAACATATATAATGAAAATCAGCTAAATCTGTGACATGACGTGTCCATGTTATTCTGGTGCCTACATCGATTCCATGTTATTCTTTGTTTTCTGAAACGCACCAATATACTGCTTAGCATCATCATATCCACCATTTTGATTCTTGTTTGCTTAAAAACTGGTCAACTTTCACTGTTAGTTTTTCCACGACGTCACTATGTCTATCAGATTTTTCATTTTTGCAATTCCATTCGGTGATTTGTTGTGATTCAATGATGTCTGTTGTCAGTCTAATGCTACATGATTGTTTAGAATCAAATATGTATATTGGCTATTACCATAGGGAATAAAGAGAATAATTGTTACCTTCCGAATACAGATTGGTGTACCTTGTTATCTTAAAACAAGATCGCTATGACAAATTACTTCCACTCAGGGAGGCCATCCCAAGGGAGGCACATATCGATATTTCAATTGAAATACGGAATACATCGAAATTAAACGGAACTTTGATTTTGTAATTTTGTTTATTTCGCTTTTATATTGAATAGTGCTTTATCTTGACAATCCAAAAGAACACAAATATTGATTACTCTCTGAAATAAGACCACTGAAACAATTATTAGTAGCAGTGAATATGATTTGCAATTTAGGTTAAAACATTTTTTTGGACATTCTATTTTATTCAATTATGTAAAAACTATTTTCTTTATAACTAATTTATCCAGATCAAAAATTGATAAACTTCAAACTTGAATTCAATCACTTGTGTTTCGATAGATAGTTTCGGTTGGTTTGTCATTAATTCTTTTATCTGATTGGTTAATACTATAATTTTCAATGTATAGATTTCACGGTTGACATTCCTGAAATTGACACGATTCCTACTACGATTCCTTTACGCATTTGTTTATGAAATAAAATGGAGGCAATACACATCACTTCAACTTCTGTATTTGATTGTAAACGTTCAGCCCGTGGTGACAAATGTTGAAAGTGAGCAACAAAATCTCAAACAACGACGAGGAAAATAAGTGTGTTTTTATATAAATGGGACAGAGATATTTAAAAAGCATCATGCAGACGACAGCACCCATGCTACAAACAATTCAAACGTTATCCCCAATACAAAAGACATTGTCATCAAAAAGCTTACCGGAAAGTTTCGTTAGTTCGAACCTCACAATATCTAAATTTTTGTAAATTTTGTTGAAAACCAAGGAGTATCTCCCTCATGCAAAGCTCTGTCCTTACCTGATTTTGGCTTTATATTTAGGTCATATTGGTTATTTGTTCTTTATCAGTTTTTAAACATCTTTCAGTTTATGGTCTTCCAAACGTTTAGATTTTATCTGTACTGAAGAGACATAAGTTGTCGAAATGCGCATATGCAGAAATTAAATTCAAAGTTACTTCGGTATTTAGTTATTTGTCACCACTTGGTCGATGCCACTGCTCGTTGACTGTTAGTCCCGAGGGTATTCACGAACCGAGTAGTCATTAATTCGGTGCTGCCCCGAAAGCCGATTCTATTAGGAACCTTACAATATCTAAATTTTTAAAAATTTCGTTGAAAACTAAAGAGTACCTCCCTCATGCAAAGCTCTGTCCTTAGCCTATTTTGGCTTTACATTTAGGTCATATTGGTTATTTGTTCTCTATCAGTTTTTAAACATCTTTGAGTTTATGGTCTACCAAACGTTTAGATTTTATTTGCACTGAAGAGATATAAGTTGTGGAAATGCGCAAATGCAAAAATTTAAATTCAGTTACTTCGGTATTAGTTATTCCTCAATCGTTTCAAAGATGCAAATCGGCTGTGTGGCATCCCACAAGCGTTCAGAGTTAAACATATTAAAATATTGATTAACCCACGAACATTTCCCAGACGTTTGACCTTAACTCTTAGAACATGTAGTTCAAATAAAATAATAATAACAGGTAAATATCCGTAAAATGATCCATTTTATTTTGCGGTGCCTTTGAATGTCCAATGAAATGTAGAAAATTCTTTTTCACATGAATCGTGAAATTCGTTGCCTTCACCGAGACCGAATGCACAAGTAATGGATTATTATAATTTTGACAAGTAACCAACCTTCTGTTTAGCAGTTCCTTAATATATAGTTTCAACAGAAAACAACTCATATGTCTATGTTACGCTACCATATTTAAAATTGCGATAATCCTAAATAAATTACAAATATCCTTTCCTCTGAATGACAATAAGAAGCCTCGTTTGTCGGCGCCATATTGTTCTAGTAAAATGACATGACCTTTTTGTTTGAAAAAAAAATGTTTTAATAAAACGTTCCTACCAAATGATTTTTGTTTGGATAAATGAATTATTTTTATATAACATAATAAAATCTTTGGTTTTATTTAAGTCCACAATAAATGAATAAAATAAATGAATTATTGGTTATTATATAATTGGGCTATATCCAAGGTGGAGTAATATTGCAATTCATCCTTCTGATGTTGATTTCAATAATAATTAATGTAATGAACATTGTAAATATACGCAAAGTCTACATTAGAATGGAGATAACTGTTTTGTATTTGAAGATTTTGAGGTTCAATTAGGGATTTGATGGTCGCAAATATATGTTTACTGGCTCTGCTAACGCGTCGAGCAGTAAACTCATTTTGCGACCATCAAATTCCCAATTGATGCTTCCAAATCTTCAAATACAATACAGTTATCTCCTAATTATAAAACTTTTTTGAATTAAGAAGTAAAGCTGATACTAGAATTTGCTGTAGTGCGACAGTGTATTGCTGACACAAACCCCCAAAGTGATCACGTAATTTTGCGATAAGACTTCATAATAACCAGATGTTACTTATCAATTATGAGATCACACTTACATTATGTAA
Source organism: Modiolus philippinarum (assembly GCA_002080025.1). Taxonomy (NCBI): domain Eukaryota; kingdom Metazoa; phylum Mollusca; class Bivalvia; order Mytilida; family Modiolidae; genus Modiolus; species Modiolus philippinarum. The sequence continues at coordinate 88,533 of MJUU01015441.1, read as the reverse complement.
AAAATACTGATCAAAAGTTTAAAGAAAACAAAAAAGTAGAAGCTGTGTCTGAGGTATCTCGTACATTTACATTTATCTTCATACACATATAATGAAAACAAGACAAGGAACAATCAATCAACCAATATTGGGAAATTATCATGCTATTTGAAAAAACAACAACATTGTATTGGGAATCTTTCCTGTGTATTTTACATACAACATGACAAATATTTTATGAAACATGAACTGACATATTTAGCATACAACTAATTCTGCTTGGACATATTTTATTTTTCAAATATCTCAAATAAATGAGATACAATCTCATAATTACGACTAATTATCTTACAATCATGAGAAATTATCTGGTTTATATCAGATAAAATCTTACTGTGAGATAATGATCTTATAATTATAACTTGTCGTCTCATAATTATGTGGAAATGTAAAAAAATTACTCATCATTATGAGATTTTTGTCTCATAACTATATAAATAATCAGCTCATTCAAATCTAAATTTGCAATTCTAACGATTTTGTTAAGTTTCATGCGATTCTGCAATTTTTGTTATTCATATTTTGGGTAGCTCCCTAAAATGGTGGCACACATACAGCTCATTAAAATTATTGCAGTTGGAGTTAACATATATGTTATGGTCTGATATTCATATCCTTTCGTACAATACACGATTTGCACATTTAAATTTGAATGAGATAATTATGATATAAGAGCATCTGACATACTCAGATATTTCACTTTACATTATCTCTAAAATCGGTACACTTCTTAGTCAATTAACTGGAATAAACCCACCTGCACCTCCACTTCCATTCCCACCAGTTTTTGAAGTACTAATTTCATGGCATATATATATTTTACTTGGATAATATTATAAAAATATGCCATTTTTACACACATTTTTAGACTGAAACAGAGTGTTAAGCCAGAAGTTGATAAAATGAGATTTTTGGACATTTAAGAATTTAAGAACAAGAACTTTATTTGCTATATATACAAAGTCATGTATGTGACAATATAAAAACAATAAAATAAAATAATAAACAAAGAGCAAATGATATTATGATTCCCCTGCCCTCAGTTCTAAGGAACCTAAATTATTCACAAGCTCTATGGTGGATGGGTTGAGGATATAAACTAATTTTTCATTTTCATTTAATTCACAAAAATTGATATAATTATTAAAGAAGCTGATAAAATCTATTCTATTAATGGTACAATTTAATATAAAATGTGTTTCATCATCTATTACGTTGCAATTTTTACATAATCTTTCTTCTCTAGGAATCTTTAAATATCTGCCTTTTTCAATTAAAAGATTGTGATCACTTACTCTAAATTTTGTAATAAT
>MJUU01015441.1:19309-87110 GCA_002080025.1 Modiolus philippinarum | reverse complement strand
TCATAATAAGATTTTAATTTATTTTTAATCTTTGTTTTTTTCATTTTTATTTGTGTATTTTTTACTAATATTTTTTTCACTTGAATTTTCAACAACTAAATCTGTTTCTGTCATTATATCTTTAACATACGAATACCATGTATATATTCCAGAACTGTCTAAATATTGAGATGATTCAAAAGATTCTTTTAAAATAGGATTTAAATTATTAGAAAAAAGTCTCCTTAAATACAATAAAGAGTGACATTTTATATCAGCCTCTATTGGAAGTCTTCCTAGTTCAGTTCTACAAGCTAAATTGGATGTTTTTTTATTAATACCCAATATATATTTGCAAAATTGTAGATGTAATTTTTCAATTGGCGATTTATCTATAAAATCCAATGAATCAACTTCACGATCCGAGTTTTCAGCTCCTTTTTTGCTCTATAATAAGGTAGATATGTATCTAAATATGTTATTTCAGAATTATATATCATAATTGGTTTGATCAAGGAGTCAAACAGATTGCATGCTACATTTATAGGAACATTATTCAAAGAATTCATACAAGATTTCAGTGAAAATAAAACTTTTCTTGCCTTATTGACAAGGTTTGTTGTACTTGAAGTAAGATTACCATTACTTTTTAGTATTATACCAAGAAAACTTTGTTCTGACGTATTCATAATATCAATGTTTTTATATTTGACAAAAGGAGGTTCAGTCTTTGTATTCATATTTTTTATAACAATAGGAAGAGGGCATTGCTAATTTTGATATTTGTGAAACCACTATAATTCTCAAACATTTTTGACACAATTTATTGTTAACATATTATTTACATTACATTAGCATCAAAAGATAACTGTTTAGATTTTTACGACCCTAAGTCGAAAAGGTGAAAATATTTAAAATCTAGAAAATTTCTATTTTTCAATTTTTTTTTTACCAAATATCAAAATATTGTATCCCAGCTGATAAGTAAGGCAAAAAAGTAAATCAATTGACTACAATTGTGAATCTGAAAGAAATTAAAGCAAAAAAAAAAAATAATAATAAATGAAAAAAATCGGCAGTGTTGTTCATTTTTGAATCCGAAGACTATAAAAAGTTCGTAAATTGCCTGAATTTATATTTATGGTAAAGATTATTCTATTAGCTTTCATTTGATACAAAATTTCAGTATTTCAACTTGTCTCTTGAAAATAATAGAGCTTAAAAGATAAAACTTTAATTAAAACGAAAATAAAGGTATTTTGCGTGGTGCACTAATAAAGTGGCCCTTACCTGTCTATCCTTGTGCAGGTTAAACTAATTTTGAAGAGGAAAAGATAAAAGAATTGAAAAAACATCATCAGGCAGGGAAGTGCCCTGAAAGAGATTCAAGTCCATAGACTATGTTGCCTTCTATAAATCAGTACTAACTTTTTCTATAAATCAGTATTAACTTTTTGGATACCTATAAATATTATGTATTATGAAGCGCATTTGGCCAGTTATATCTCGTACTGAATTCAGACGAAATAATCCCTTTGGGTGGAATTGAATAAAATGGGGTATAAAGTGAGAGGGTTGTACGTCCGTCCTTCTGTGTGTGCTTCTGTACCGATTTATTATCCGCAACTCCCGAACCAATCAATGGATTTTAAGAAACTTTAACACAGTCTTTTTGACGTAATGTTTATGTGCATCTTTTGTTTCAGAATTTGATTTCATTGAATTTTTTAGGGGTCCCATGGGAAGACACGGTTTTAGATTCTACATTACAAGTGGGTATCCATCACTTATATGCGACGTCTGAACAATGAATTGATTCACATGAAACTTCAACACTTCCTATTTGACAAAATGTTGATGTACATCTTCCGTTTCAGAATTTGATTTGATTGATTTTGGGGGGTTTTCCATAGGAAGACACGGACTTAGTTACTACATTATCCATCACTGAAATATTTTCTGGAGTTATGCCCCATGAAATTTAGAAATTTTGTGAATTTTAGGTTTTTCCGACTGATAACTTTTGAACAAAACAATATACAGGCTATAAATTTGGTATGTAAATTGTTTACCAAAAATCTCAGGTCAAGTGTGATTTTGGGTCAGAGGTCTAAGGGGTTCTGGAGTTATGCCCCTTGAAACTTACAAATTTTGTGAATTTTGGGGTTTCTGACTGATATCTTTTGAAATTTATGCCCCTTGAAACTTTAAACTTTTGTGAATTTAAGGATACCGACTAACAAAATTATATACTTCCTCTAAACTTTGTATGTAAGTTGTTTACTAGAAATTCAAACTTAGTTCCACTTGGGTACAGAGATTCAAGAGGTTCTGAAAGAGTTATGCCCCTTGAAACTTCAAAATTTTTTTCGAAACGTGGAGGGGTATCATGCAATGCACCATTTCTATTTTTGACAACTTGTTTCCTCTCTGAGCTATGAGGAGCCAAACGTGGTCAAAATTGCAAACATGCAAATTAACTAAAGTTTTTATTTTTAATCGGATTTCAATGGGACTTTTATCTTTACATTCGTGTTATTGTAAGCTTTCAGTAGTATGTTAACATCTTTGGTATATGTGAAATCTTTATTTTGCATCAGATTTTGATTAGATTTTTTTTCTTTGGATTCCTCTTATTATAAGCTTTCCGTAGTATGTCAACAGCTTTGGTGTAGCGCTTTCTTTTTCCGAGCTACATTGGGTCAAAGTGGTTTTATCTCTAAATATGTGCATTGTTTTCATTGGATTTAAATCGGATTTTTTTCTTTCGATTTCTCCCAACATAAGATCTAAGTAGTATGTGACAGAATTGATGAATTAGCTAAAAGGGGCCAAAAAAGGCCAAAATTGCAGTTATTCAAATAATCTGAAATATTTTTAACCTGATTTTAATGGAAGTTTTGTTGGTATTCAACAGATTTTTCGTAGCTCTTACATCTCCTATCGATCAGTAAGGGAAAGGGTTGATTTTATATTTTCCCTATGTTTTGCCGAATTGATTAATGTGTAAAGCTCTTTACTGCGTTCATCTTCATTTAAATTACACTAAGTCTTGTCCAAATTTCAGTGGTCGACATGCTGAGATCGTATCATTCTGCGTTCCTCATAGTCCTTTATTAATTTTTTGAAGAAAAAAAACGGGGGAGCGGGGGTATATATTAGTGTTTTGCCCATAGTTTTTTGTTATATCTCAACTACTTTCAAAGATAGAGATTTTGTTTAGAAGACAAAAAATATTCAGCACATTAAAAAGCTACATTTTCAACACATGTTTGAAATTTCACAGTCATTCTAATAGGATTTTTATATTAATACATATCTAAAATTTAGTGAGGTCTTAAGGGGACTGAAATACGTTTAAAGAGTTAAAAATAAAATTAACGATATTGACCACCAATGCAAATGAAAGAGACAATAATCCTTTGGTAGTACCTTTATATTGCGACTGGTGGTCCGCCCCCTACCAAGATGGCAACTAGATACATCAAACATCCCCTACCAAGACGACTGCTAGAGGGGAACATAGTTTAATACTGGACAGTACCAGAAAGCATTCGTCTGAAGCCACATAGCTATTTGAATTCACTGTGGGCACTATAGTCTTTGGGTGGTCCCCTTGAAAATCACCATCATTCGAAAATGGAAGCCAGCGGGAAACTTTGTTCAACACGTTCAAATATCTTCTTTGAAACTATTTGGCCAATTTGAACAATTGTCCCTTCGAAAAAAATGTGTAAAGCAAGTCCGCAACACACCAAAGAAGGTGATAAACGAGAAACAAAGTTTAACATTGCATAAAAAATTGAATACTATGGGAATTAAGCATCTCTTTTGAAATTGTTAGGCCACAATAGTCATTTTGTGGACCCTTAAAAATCAGTTCTCGAAGTCCGCACCTACTCAAGGATTGCCTACAGTGGCAAACTTAGTTTAACAGTATACAGTTATTGACTGGATCCGACAACAACAGCGGTTTTGTTTGACCCGAGGACTGAAGTGCTGCACGAAACCAAAGGTTCAAACAAAACAGCTGTTGTTTGAGGACCCAATCTATAATTGTTTTGTTATACCTTTTCATGTTCAATGTGTTTTTGTCTTATTTTTATTGGTATATCCATCTGTATTACATTTATGTAAGTGCAAACTTTCAGTTTTGTTAAATACGCTCCATTTCATCTGAATACAATAAAGTTCAGACGACAGGAGATCATGTGATATGGGCATGATGTTTTTGACCCAATCAAAATATGGCAAGCAGTCCAATAATTTTTCTGCATGAGTGCACACATTATTTTGAAAATCTCAAAATGTCAGCAAATTATCTTTAATCTTAAAAAATGCTGCAAAACATTGCAGTTTAGCGTTCACTTATTTTGATTATCGATCGCTGTGGACACCATGAAATAAACTCCTCAAAATCGCCTTTCAAAAAAGGTTTAAAAAATGCTACGTTGAAGTAGCAGGGTACCTATAGTTTTTGGACATAATAAACTTGAAATTTACTACAATATTGCTTTATAAAATATCATAAAAAAGTATTGTTAACCTGGATAACCATTTATGGATCCTTCTTTCTATTACATGACGAACACGACATTTTCGCCTATACTTTTAGTAATTGTTCCTTCGGTATTCAATTGCATTTGATTACATACTTTGCAGAATTTACAGTATAAATCACATTTTATTATAATAGTTTTTACTGTGGTACAAGTTAGATACCGTACAAATTAATGATTAAAGAAAAAAAGAGTCCATGATCATGTGCCTTTCACATCCTCGACGCCTTCATCGCGTCGGCCATCACTAGTGTTATCTTATCCCAGACAAAGTAAAGGACACCAAGTCCTCTTTCGTTTGAAATGCCTGGCATCTTTTTACTATGATTCTGTGATTTAAGCTACTGTTTTTTTAAGAATTGTGGTACGATACAGAAGAAATAAAACCCGACAACACTTGTTTGAAAAGTGTTTTTCTGCTTGCATTCTAGTGTCCTAATCAATAAAAGCAACTATAATAATACATGGTAATTAGAAATCAAAGAATTATTTTACCATATGACCCCTTATTTTCAAGTTTTAATGCCGTATTTGTCAGGTTTCTTTTTATTGTGGTAAACTTTGCGTATTCTTCTGATATCGCCTGTATTACAGTGTGAAATATACTTAATTGTAGTCTGTATCTGCCATGGAGGTTGAAATACAAACTGTCTAGATTGAGACGGTTTGTATTTCAAAACTCTTAATTAAAAATGGTCGGAAAAAGGATATTTGAACATAGAATTCCTATAATCAGTTTCTAAGTTATACAGTAGTAAGAAAGACAACCACTGAAGTTGACCAGAACCTGAAATCAATACTGTAAATCTGTGTTAGAAAAATAAATGGCCATGTTATTTTTATTTACCAAGCCAAAATGATGAAAACTGGTATGTCCGGTATTTAACTCTAACCAAAATATTTTCAACCAAAACAAAAAACACGACCATTTCAAAGCATCCAACTCAAAACGGGGTTCTTAAAAGATCCACACACACATGTTCAGAATTTTTGTCTGATGTTTGTTGCGATCTCTAGAAGCGCGAACATGAGGCTCACATTGGTCAAATAAAATACTATCATTGTAACAATGATGTACTCATGTATATTTGTTAATTTTTATTTGTACTTTTGTATTGCTTTACACTCGACTCGGTTTCTATATGCAATTAAGATGCATATCAGTTTATTTTGCCCAAATGGTCCTTATCAAATTTTGTTGTAGGACTGTTAGATTTTTTTGTAAACCCATTTTTTTTGCATATGTGCAGAGACACCAACCTGTGTTACACATATCATAAAATACAGAGAAGTATTCCAAACGAGTTACGTTTACAAACGATGTAATGTTTTTTTCACAAAACATACCTCTGTCTTTTTGATATTATAATGGACACTTATTTAAAAGAAAAAATATGTGTCTCCTACAGAAGGAATTCGGAATTTAATAGATCTATAGATATATAAAACTCTTTATACCCGTTATACCCCCGCTTGAAAAGTGGAGGGTATATAGTGATGCGTTTGTCCGTCCTTCCGTCCTTCCGTCCTTCCGTCTTTCCGTCCCTCCGTTACACCTGAGGGTACCCATCTCTTATCCGCTACTCCTCCTGAACCAGTGAACAGATTTTCATGAAACTTTAACACAGTCTTTGTGACATAATGTAGATGTGAACCTCCTATTTAATAGATCTATAGATATACAAAACTCTATATACCCATTATACACCCGCTTGAAAAGTCGAGGGTATATAGTGATGGGTTTGTCCGTCCTTCCGCCTTTCCGCCCGTCCGTTACACCTGAGGGTACCCATCTCTTATCCGCTACTCCTCCTGAACCAGTGAATAGATTTTCATGAAATTTTAACACCGTCTTTGTGACATAATGTAAATGTGAACCTCCTATTTCAGAATTTGATTTGATAGATATTTGGGGTTTCCCATAGCAAAACATGGACTTGGCCATTACCTTACCAATGGGTACCTATCTCTTCATTAAACTTTAACACAGTCTTTGTGAAGTAATATAGATGTGCACCTCCCATTTCAGAATTTGATTTGATTGATATTTGGGGTTTCCCGGAGCAAAACATGGACTTAGCCATTACACTACAAGTAGGTACCAATCTCTTATCCACAACTCCTTCTGAAGCAATGAACAGATTTTCATAACACTTTAAGAACAGTCTTTGTAACATAATGTAGATGTTCATCTCCTATTTCAGAATTTGTTTGATTGATATTTGGGGTTTCCCATAGCAAAACATGGACTAAGCCATTACATTACAAGTAGGTACCCATCTCTTATCCACAAATCCTACTGAAGCAATGAACAGATTTTCATAACACTTTAAAACAGTCTTTGTAACATAATGTAGATGTTCATCTCCTATTTCAGAATTTTATTTGATTGATTTGTAGGGTTTCCCTTGGCAAAACATGGACTTAGCTATTACATTACAAGTCGGTAGCCATCGCTTATCCACTACTCCTCTTGAACCACTGAATAGATTTCAGTGAAACTTTAACACTGTCTTAGTGACATAATGTAGATATGCACTTTTTATTCCAGAATTTGATTACATTGAATATCAAATGGGGGCGGAGTATATATCAGTCAGCTTTGCTCACAGTTTTTCTAGTTTAGTTTTATTATTTTTTTGTATTTGGTAGCCTGATGATGAATATACTACAGTGTAAACAGTCTCAAAATCCATGTTAAGTTAAAATATAGATACAATGTAGTCTCGTGTGAGTTTTTTCCATTTTAAGTTAGGGTAGATAGATACAATTAAATGTAGCCTGTTCAGATATAAAGGTACAATGTCCTCTCCATTTTCTCTCCTTCATTACAAATTAATTGTCTTAAATCTTTGTAAGAAAGTTTTGTTATTTCAATGCCATATCGGGTTTCAACTTTATGTCACATTTTAATGGAAAAAAGTCTCAAGGGGCGTAACAATACAAATCTATACAGATTGTTAATAAACAGACAACTGACACCGCAATGAAAATTCCATATAAACATTAATAATTTAGAGCTGTAACTTGGTTATTGTTTTATGTGCGTAACATAATTATATACTTAGTAATCAATTAACGAGTATTTCCGTTCACATGCAATTTTTATGAAGAAATCTATTAAATAAATGCTTTCATCAGTAGTAATAGGGTAGAAACCATTTGCTTTCTTCTCGTAATATATTTTTTTCTGACGTTTGTTTGTTTTTCTTTTTCCCCAATGTGACAAATAATTAGAATGATAAAGGTAAAACTTAAAAAAAGACGTACACCAATAAAAACAAATGCAGGAATAGGCAAAGCAAGCATACATCAAGTTTGGTCTTTATCTTAAATATTTTTCAACATGCATCGTATTTTCTTGGTCATATGTCATTTTAAAATGCACGAGATAGACAATATACATATTTTCATATATTTCAATCTTACATATGCAGGAAATAAATTCACAGTAACTTCGGTATTTAGTTATATAAGTAGCTAATGGATATTGAAGGGAAACTCTAGAGAGAACTGTTTTCCGCCAAAACTTTGACGTCATATATTTATATATAAATTGCTCTTCAAAACAAAAAGCAGGAGTTTAATTTTAAATACAAATTTTCTGAAAATCATTGATACATGTCATCATGTTAATTCCATCCTGACGTTACTATCGGATATCATATTCGTTCCAATGGATAAGGTATTATCATGGAGGTATAATCATTTAATCTATGATTATACCTCCATGGTATTATGGCCTGGTCACACTAACGTTTTACGTGATACATGTGAAATATTTTCTTCCACATTACATTGGTCCCCGTTTTGTAAGTTAGAGACACGTTCATTGACCAGTATAGGCACCGTGTGGTTGAACGTTAGGTGCGTCGAAAAATTTGAACATTCTCAATATTTCCAACGTCTCCAACGTGTAGTTGCTACGTTATACACACAATATACGTACGATCTCGGAAGATGCCTGTAACGCGTAAAGAACACACACACAAGGCATCTTTCTTACTAAAAAGTTAAATTTGTTTATAATAAATGAATTGTGTGGGAGCAAGAGGCTTTATTTCAGCATCAGACTGACTTGGTTTATTTGAAATATGAAATAAACTTTCTGCAAATCTTTCCGTATTTTCGGTGACATTTCTATTGGTGCCTTCATTTGATAATGACCTTGGAATATAGAAGTAAACTTATCTGACAATCAAGGGCTCATGTAACCATTTAGCTTGTATTCTTTCATAAGTCTGTTTTTCAATGGCTTATACATCTCGTTTGCCAAGATTTACTGAAAAACTGTGAAATCAAGACAAACCGACACATATTTGGATTCCATGGAACAAATACTTTAAATGCATAGCCAACTGTTTCTTTCTGACAATATATATGTGTAATATGTTTCCATTGGAAACTTTTGCATAAGTTGAAAATTTGCCCCCAAAATAGTTGCTACAACTTGCAAAATCTTTCTATTACAAAAGCTTACTTGATCTCGTTCGTGAAACTCCTTCACGAACAATTTTTCTTTAGCAATAAAAAAGGATATTATCAAGAATAAACTTTTCGAGATAAAATGCATTGAACATTATGCGTTTTCACACCAAATGTAAAACGGGGTTATTTATACATATGTACCATGCATCCATACTGTGTTTCATGAGACCAAAACTAATAGTAATGTGACTTGGTTGAATTAAACCTGATCAATGAAATCAATAGCATTCACAAATTATTAATTATTAATTATTATTAGCCCTTTTTAGGCTTTAAAAATTATATCTGATTAATGAAACGTATGAAACGTTGACGTACATTATGCACGCTGTTAGCACTAAAGATAAGTTCCTGGCGTGTATATTATGGTGCGGTGGTAGCTGTAGGAATTGCAGAATTTCTATTGGGTCCTTAAGTTTTTCTTTTAGATCTAAAACATCGGCACCTGATTGCTTAGAATGTCATAGTGTAAAAGGGCCTTTAATATGTTCCAAGAATAGTGTAAAGTATTAAATGAAATGTCAATAATTGTTATTCATTGTCCGCTTCGAAAGTGTTAACTTCATTAACATTAAATCGACTTAAAGAAAACTTGCTAAAAATTGGACAAGAGGTGTTAACAGATGGCCATGATAATTAATTTTACTAAAACTACAAGTTAATGTTGAGAATTTCGATAATGTGATACGATCAGAAATTTGAAACTTATATAAACATACATGTAAATGTCTCTGCTTAAATTATTTACATCAGTATTTCAATCTAGGAACTATATAGGTCTCTGTTTAGTACGGTATTTTTTTTAATACATTTGACCATTTTTCCCGTTTATTCAAGATTGGATACGCAGTAAATGTTGAATTTGCATGTGTCATTTTCACCTTAAGAAAATGGGACATAAAACTGTGTCAATTTCTAGAATTTCTTGATGACAACATTGAGGGTTGAATAATTTTAGAACAATTTGTACATGTTATTGTATGATACTGGTAAATACGTGCTTCAAAATTGATGAAAAATCTCATCTCTGACATTTTAAGACATTTCTAATAAAGAATAAAGGTGCAAAACTTACTATTTGCATAATATTCGAAAATTCTCAATTCAATTGTCAGAAGTGCTCTATAAAGATACGTACAGTACCAAATTTACAGAGATATAATCATAATATACTCCACTTTTCTGCATCGCGGGAATTAAGATTTGTTCCAATTTATATCGCATCGTATAAATGTGACAGCCTTTTTTCTAAAATTATTTGGCATGATTGGCAATGCTTATTCTGTGGAAAATTAAGATAAACTTATCATTTTTAACAACAGAAATATGTAATTTATTAAGATGTCTTTTTCCTTACAAATTCTACTTAGACTTATCCATCGCCAGGGGGCAGATTTGAGGGGTAAGTGGGCTTAACCCCACCCCCTTTCATCGCTTAAGAAAAACCTACCTATAATTCTACAATTGTAACACATATTTACAAAATGTACGTGAAACTGATATATTTATATGATTTTTTGATGAAAAAAAATAGTTTGCTATTGATGTAGTGTAGTCAAAACGTGTCACTTCTTTTTAATTGGGACAACGTGGCATAGTTTGTCTCAAAGGGTTTCTTGCATCAACTTAGTAAGTAATCGGTATAGAGAAGAAAATGATTGTTTTCTGAAGCCATAACTTACGTTTTTTTTTAAATCCGGACACATGAATCGACTGTCTATGAATTCCTTTATTATGATGAAATCTATTGTAATATTATTGAATAACGATCCATTTTCTGAATGTTTCGACCAAAATGGATATTATTTAGTAATGTATCAATTTCAGACAATAGCTTGTATCTCATTTGTCAATAGAAAGCTTACATTTTTACTAATAGATTTAAGTGTCTTTAGTTGTATAAATAATTAAACACACAATTGTACAATGGGATTACATTTCATCATATGAATACACGGACGTTATAAACCATTTTTACATACATTTGTTTGTTTTATGTTTTCAGTTATAGCCAGGAACAACAATAAACCGTTACCATGGTAACCAATTAACAACATCGGAAACTAAATCAAATGTTTTAAATAACAGAGAACGGATCAATATTAAACCGGACCAACAAGTACTGGGATTAATTTTAAACAAAATATAAAATATTCGTGCGTATAGCATGTGAAAAGTAAAGGAAATGTGAAAATTTTTCCGTCGAGTAGTTTTGTTTTTAGAAAAAATAAAATCATGCTGGTTCAACCATATTAATTTCCGGAATCCATTTAGCACTGAACTTAACTCACTGGAATGTTTTATTAGAATTACGATTAACAATAAATGACAATATTCGTCAGTAATTGCCATATAAACGATGCATTGTAATAATTCTTCACATGTGTTTAATGCCTCTCGGGAATCATCGATCTTTCAATGAAATACATCTTACTCGTAGTAAATTGGATGAATCGTAACAGCCAGTGTTGTTTTGGAAAGATCTTCAATCTGTCAAATGATTGGTTTACAGTGTCATCCAATGACCTTTCGAGAAAGAAATGTAAATATTATTGATAGACATCAACTGTTATTTACAAATGATTATTAAAAATGAAAATGATCTCGCTTGGCTTTATTAAGTGAAGAAGATGCCAATTTAAGTCAAAGTAAACATTGTATTCCACTATGCAACATTGACTTTCAAGTTTATATCAGACTGTCGATTGTTAATCAGTGCAAGAAGAAGACACATACAACTCGAATGTTGTTCCGAATGGATTAATTTTCCAACAATTAATTGATAATCACTAAAAACTTTAAAGGTTGGAAGTACTGAGACTTAAAAACCAAAAGTGTATGGAATAATGGACACTGTTGAAGAAACGATGTCTACAACGTTATCATACAACACATCTTTCATGAATAGCACAACACCAAAAGCTTTTCAACCACAGATTAAGAGTTTGGCCCATTTAATAGGAACTTCTATTACGTTGGGTCTTATGATATTATTAACGATAATCGGAAATGTATTTGTGATAGCGGCCATTATCTTGGAGAAAAATTTACATAATGTGGCAAATTACCTAATTTTATCGCTTGCAGTTGCCGATTTAATGGTAGCAACGTTAGTCATGCCACTAAGTGTTGTATACGAAGTTAGTCAAAATTGGTTTCTTGGGGCTGAAGTCTGTGATATGTGGATTTCCTTTGATGTGTTATGCTGTACAGCCTCTATACTACATTTGGTGGCAATATCAGTGGACAGATATTGGGCCGTTACAAACATTGACTACATGAGAAACCGTACAGCCAAGAGGATTTTACTAATGATTGCTACTGCGTGGACTGTCGGAATGTTCATTTCCATCCCGCCTTTATTTGGATGGAAGGATGCAGGAAATTCCCCGGCCTTCACAGGGCAGTGTGTGATTAGTCAGGTAGATAGTTATACTCTGTTTTCTACAATAGGTGCCTTTTATTTACCAACTGTTATAATGCTGATAATTTATGCCAAAATTTACCAAGTAGCTCGCTCGAGAATACGGAGAAAGCATTTTAATAAAAAACAATATGCCACAAATAAAAATGTCGATGATATTGCAAAAAGTAGTCTTTTAAAGGCACCTTCTTCTCCACTAAACGGACATACGGAAATTACTATGGTAGAGACATCATGCAATGGACTAGTAAATGGCGATTCCGACAAGAACGATAACTCAAAAATGATAAATACTCAAGAAGAATTGCCACTAACACCGAAAGGAGAATCTATTGCATCAAAAGCAAAACGTGCAAAAGAAAAATTAGAAATGAAGAGAGAGCGAAAAGCTGCTCGAACTCTCGGAATAATCACAGGTGCATATATTGTTTGTTGGTTGCCATTTTTTCTCATAGCTTTAATAGAACCATTAGGAAAATACAGTTTTCCAAAGCCACTCACGGCTACTGTACTTTGGCTTGGATATTTTAATAGCTTGTTAAATCCTATTATTTATACAATTTTTAGTCCTGAATTTCGAAATGCATTTCAAAAAATTTTGTTCGGGAAATATTCAAAGTCGCACAGATGAAATTGACCAAGTATTTCTATGTAGATGAAATCTAACAGGTATTTTTTGTAGATGGTATTTAACTATAAATATTAGTTCACATTGTGATCGTTTTTTATGATTAGAGGATATTGGTACTAATTGATCGCAGACCGAGAATGTTAATTACATAGTACATGATTGTATATATCCTTAATACTTTAATTTATTATTCTATAAGCATTAGTCTCAGTGCATTGTACAAAAATCAAAATAACATATCTACAAGAGCTTTCTTTCTGTATATATCTGTAATTAATTAGAACATGTTATGCAAATCATAACCAACTGTCGTTTATCAAGATCACTCCAATAAACATAAATTCTACTAAATAATCCACATCACTGCTGTTTAAAAGAATCTTCAAAGTCGCATGTCAAGTATACAATAAAAGGAGAACAAAATAATATGACAGAGGTGCTTGAAAAAATGCGGATCAAGAGATCATGACACTCTAACAAGTAATTATAAAAAAGATCGAATAGTCGCATACTAATGTACGGAAACAAAAAATCAAAAACTAAATGACATTGGAATTTTTTTTTCATGTCCCTCATCCTCCCGTCCCCTCCAGGAATATTGTTGATTTGATAATGAAATAAAACAATTCAAAATTACATAAAGGTTCGACGCCGGAAAAATCCTTTCCCAACAATCAAATGACGTCAGTTTGAAAATATAATATGCTTTGTTTCAATTTTTGTTTAAAAAATAAGACTGGATGCATCATTTTTTTTAATTCTGGTCATGTTCTTGATCAGTGTACATGATCTTAATGAATTTTTAAATTTCTGATCATGAAAGGAGATGATCATTGCTGGACCTTTCGATCATTGTCTGATTTAAGAAGTCAATCAAATTTTATCATAAAATCAATAACAAGATATCAGAATTTATTATGTTGGTGAATATTGTTTTGTAATTTTTATAATACATTTATTTATAAATTATTGTCGTCTGCCTTTTTACAGATTCAGTTTAAAAAATGATTCAGTTTGATCAAAAAAGTTTAGTCATGATCAAGATATTCGATTTTGACGAATTTTCTATCCTGATCTCATGATGATCATAAAACGACAATGAACACTATAAGAATAAAAAAAAATGCACCCACTATGACAATACCCTATATAAAGGTCAAACACAATGGGACTTCGAGAGCCATTTTAGAAATTAATCCAATACTGTTATATATATATGTATCATCCAGATGAAATATCAAAGCAGAAATGGACTGAATGGGACAACTTGATTCATACAATATCAAAAAATGACGAAGCACCGGCGAGTTATGAAAAAATCTTATTATCAAAGAGGATATCTTGGGAATCAAGCAATTATAATATTCTGCACAGTTTATCAATAATAATTCACTGAAAATATTGTAATTTTTGTTTTGTTTTGGTTTTTTTCACAAAAAGCGGTAATCAAGTAATGAAAAAATAATTGAAAAATTAAACCTGGTAGTTAATCTAGAATCATGATCTTCCTACTGGATTGCACAAACGTCAATTAAATTTTAAATCTTGATTATAAATTAAGGTAGTAGATCGTGGTTAAGGGAAATAACTCTTTAGATCACTAAGGCGTTTGAAACAGACAGTGTCGCCGATTGTTTTTAAGCATTTATGTGAAAAAGAATTAAAATCATCTGTGTTACTAGGAAGCTTAAAAGATATTTATGAAAATGATTTAAACAAACATACAAGAGATTTTTAAGAGTTATGTCTCTTACCATAAACTACCTCTTTAAACTCTTGACAAATTTAACCAAATTAATTTAAACGTCATAAAACTTTAATTGACGTTTGTGCCATCCACAAGAAGGCTTTCGGATGTCTGTAGTGTCTTTCTCAAGATATACCAGTTATACATTTAAGGCTTTCGTTTGTACTCAGTACAGAAACGTCGAACACTATCTGTTTTCTATGCAAAATATACTTTTAAGGGATCCCACTCTTAAAGTTAAAGGTTAGTCTCATGGATTAGCATTTTACTAGAAAGCGACAATCTATTCACAATGAAGGGATATGGAGTAAATGCAAATGAGGCAAAGTCTCTACAAATACATGGTAAAACTGAGCAAGGGAACAACGCTTTTATTGTTGTTTTTCATCTTGAAGTCTACACGAGGCCTTATACGCAAATGCATTTAGCTTGACAGCCGTGTGATCTATACAATTACACAACGTGCCTCATTATCTACATAAATACAAAACGTTCGTTTTAAAAAAAAATAATACTTTATTTATTATTTAAACAAATACCATAAGTTCTTTCCTAAAATCTATACAAATACAATACGTTATTTGTTATCAACACAAATACAAAACGTTATTTGTTATCAACACAGTTTTTTTATTTACAAAAATACAATGCGTTCTCACAGATGCAATATTCAATTTGTTATCTACACAAATACATATACTCTTTGTTATCTACATATAACTTTCTTCGTTATCTACTTTAATACAATGCGTTTTTTTTTTGTTATCTGCAATAAATATGTTCCTGGTTATCTACACAAATACAGTACGTGCTTTGTTATCAAGACAAATGTAATGCATTCATTGTTATCTTCACAAATACATGACGTTCTTTGTTACCGACAGAAATACAATACGCTCTTTATTATATGCACAAATACAATACGTTCTGCTCTATCTACACAAATACGATATTTTGTTTGTTATCTTCACAAATACAATACGTTCTTTATCATCTTCACAAATACAATGATTTCTTTGTTATCTACACAGGCAATAACAATACGTTCTTTATAATCTACACAAATACCACACGTCCGTGTTATCTAGACTAATACAATACGCTCTTCGTTATCTTCACCATTACATTAAAATCTTTTTATGTAAATAAATTCAGTACGTGCTTTGTTATCCGGAAAAATACGATGCGTTCGAATACATTGTTATCTTCACAAAAACAATACGTTCTTTGTTATCGACATAAATACGATGCGTTCGTTGTATCTATACAAATGCAAAACGTTCTTTGTTTCCTTCACAAATACAATACAATTTTGTAATTTGCACGAATACAATATATCCTTGCTATCTTCACAAATATAATAAAAGCTTTGTAATATACACAAGCACAATACGTTTTGTAATATACAAAAATATAATACGATCTTTATTATCTACACAAATACAATACATCCTGTTTTATCTAAAAAATGTAATATGATTCTTGTTATCTTCACAAATACAATGCGTTTTTGGTTATCTATACAAATACAAAGCGCCCACGTTATATACACAAATACAATATGTTCTTTCTTAAAACAATGAAATCTTTGTTATCTACACAAATACAATATATTTCTTGTTATCTCCACAAATACAAAGCGTTCCACTTTATCTACACAGTACAATACTTTCTTTGTTATCTACACAAATAGAGTACGTTCTTTGTTACCTACACAAATATAATACTTTCTTCATTATCTACACAAAAACAATGCGTTCTTTGTTATCTAAACAATATGTTCTTTGTTATCTACACAAATACAATACGTTCTTTATTATCTACAAAAATACAACGTGTTCTTCGTTAACTACACAAATACAACGTGTTCTTTGTTATCCACACAAATGCAATACGTTCGTTGTTACCTACACAAATATAATACGATCTTCATTATCTACACAAATACAATACGTTCATTGTTACCTACACAAATACAATACGTTCTTTGTTATCTATAGAAATACAATACGTTCTTTATTATCTACAAATATATAATACGTTCTATGTTACCTACACAAATACAATTCGTTTTTTGTTATCTACACAAATACAAAACGTTTCTTTTTGTTATCTACACAAATACAAAACGTTTCTTTTTGTTATCTACACAAATACAATGCGTTCTTTGCTATCTACGTTCTTTGTTATCTAGACAAATACAATACGTTTTTTAAACCTCACAAATACAATACGTTCTTTGTTATCTACACAAATACAATAAATTATCAATTGACTCAGTCCTGTTGCTAACTGAATTTTAATGTTGTTACTATTGTATTTTTATTTATCATATTGGTTAGGGGGAAGGTTTGAGTCCAATAAAACTAGTTTAACCCCGCCGCAGCAGGTTTGCGCCTGTCCTAAGTCAGGAAATTTATTAAGCCTTTGTGTGTCTTGCCTGTTTTCTAGTTGGTTTACTTTATGTCTATAGGAGTCTAGGATGATGTTTATTTCACTGAACTTAATTACTCTTTATTTAGGGACTGACTCCGACCTGTCGTAGGGTGTTGGGTTTCCTCACCGTTCATTGAAGATCTTATGGTGGCTTTGAGTTTTTATTATTCCCCTTTGGGTCGTTGTTTCTTTGACACATTCCCTGTTTCCCTTCTTTTTTCTATTTATTGCCTACACAAATACAATGCGTTCTATATTATGTAGCACAAATACAATGCGTTTTTTGTCATCTGATAAATAGAGATTAATATTTGGCCTTTTCCATATCAGCACGGTTATCATCACGAGACCCCATATCAGCCGAGCGCTGATATGGGTCGATGGATGATATTCGTGCTGATATGGAAAAGGCCATGTCTTAATCTGTTTATCATATACTTCCAATTGGGAGTTATAATCACACCCGGTCTAATGTGAATATTTCAGAACGAGGCGGTCTGATATGGCCATATCAGACTCGGTGCATGATATGGACTGTTTACTTCCGGCTATATTACATATGCAAAACAGAACATATCTTCGCTAAGTATGTAATAAATATAATGTTTTAATTGTTATCTACACAAATATAGCGTGTCTTTTGTTATCTACACAAATACAATACGTTCTCTGTTATCTACACAAATACAATACGTTCTTTGTAATCTATACAAATACATTACGTTCTATATTATATAGTACAAATACAGTGCGCTGTTTGTTATCTAATGAATAATGTTTTGATTGTTATCTACACAAATACAGTATGTTGCTTAGTATCTACACAGATACAATATTTATTATATTTATAGTAATTTACTTAAAAATAATATTTTTCGCTGAAATACTTGCAACAATTAGTACTTCTAGTTGTATTACATGCTTATCACATACACATCTTCAATACATGTACAAATAATCTGCAAAATATAGACTCGTTTGTATACTCGTAAAACGCATTAAACCAGTTTGACCCGAAATTTCTTTCCAAATGCCTATTACAAGTCAGGACTGCGGTTGACATTTTGTTTAAGTGGTTTTGCACTTGTTCTGCCTTTTTGCCCTTTGGATTTCGGCTCTTGACAATAATGTTTCAGTAATATTATTATTATACCAATTTTCGCATGCGACCTTCCTTTAACCTACCTGTCAAATTTCTTTCCGTTTGGAGCAATTTGCCTTTTTTCCAGCCTTTTTCCACTTCCACAATAATGGCCGCCATTTTGATATTTTCAAGACAAAAACTTTTTCTGCACATGCTACGGAACATTCATTACACATTTAACTACATTCTGTTCATTTTGAATTTTTGCCACTATTCTTCTGCTTCCTTAGTTTACATACAAACGTTTGTTGACCGCTGTCTTCACTGACCTAAATGCAAAGTGAAAAGTCTAGAGAACTTAGGACTCGGGTGCTTATATCTAAAATCAAATCTGCACACTGACCTATCTTTTTTTTTTTTTTTTTGCTTAAAAGGATATATGATCGATATTCTAATGAATGAAATTATAAGATCAAGATAACAGTCAACACCTGGCCAAAAATTACAAAAAAATTCATATTATTATTGATGTATATGTGAAATATTTTAATGCATTATCTCCCTTTCAAATTAACCATTTTGCAATAAACTATGTATACGCCCTCTTGTTAGAAAGACATATACTGAGCGCAAATGAAAACACAACACTTATTTTTTTTTTGTATTTTCCACACCAATAACAATTGTTATCAAGTGTTACTACCAAATCATTTGTAATTACAAAGACTTTCAAAAAAAAAGTTCCGCCGGAGTTGAAACCACGCAACCCGAAATACTTTAGATGAAATGCAAAAGAATAGTGTTTTGGTGCGAATTCACGCCTGATTGGTTTTCTTTTTCTTTACTTCAAAGCTTTACCCTGTGAAACATTTACCTTCATGTATCTCCAACTTTTGGGGCCAATTTTCATGTAACCCATTGATAATAGGGACTTTAAGTTGTTTCTAAAAATGTTTTCCCACATACAGACATTACTTTCACGTTTATCTCCTATTAACCACAATGAACCAATGCTAAATTTTGTAAGCTTTTTGGGAATCCGTTGGGAAAATTTGTGCAAATTTTTAAATCTTTTTGATGTTCAGAATTGAAATTCTCAAAATCAGTATATTTTACCCAACAATTCAATACATTGCCAATTTTGACAAATACAACGGTAAACAACTTCTTTACAAAAGAAGAATTTAAAGAATGAGGCACACTGTCGAAAAACTGAAGATTTCAATGTTCATGCATTTTGAAATTTTGATTTTGACAACCTTATTAAATATTGATGGTGTGACATATTTTCAAGAGTAGACTAAAAATTCATGAATGCAAAACTTTATATGGAGACACGTGACTTAACAATGTACCAAAGAAAAATTATTTAGCTCGAATACAAGATTTCAAAAATGTAAATATTAGGTGTTGCGTTTATAATCGTAAATTTTAATTTTTGAAATTTTAATTAAATACGATCGAACAATCATTGCTGTACTTTCTAAAAAATATAAACACCAACCATCAAACAAACATAAAACACAATGACATTTTATTTCTTTTGATTAATCTGAAGCAACATGATTGAATTTATATGCTGAAATACAATTTCTTTTAAGACTTTTGATGCCATGCTAAAATTATTGACATTTAAATATGCAATTAAGAGAATGTACGTGATGTCTTACAGTTTCATTGAATATATGCATCAAATGAAAAATAGCCTAAAGTCGAAACTTTCTGCAATGCGCAACTTTACCTTAAATGATGTAAACATCAAATGGTGTTAAAAGACTAATACAAAAAAAAAAAAATCAAAGCACTTTCTGACGGAATCGACAGGGGAGTCCAAGCCTGGAAATAGAATATTAAACTTGTCTGTCACAAATTAGGCCATTAGAAAACCTTCTGCGATGACATTGATCGGCTTATCTGACCAAAAATTTCGACAACTTATGTCAATTCAGTGCAGAAAAAACTAAACATTTGGAAAAACCATCAACTTAAAAATGTTAAAAAATTGATGGAGAACAAATAACCAAATACGATGTAAATGGAAAGCCAAAATCAGCAAAGGACAGAGCTTTGCATGAGGAAGATACTCTTTAGTTTTCAACAAAATTTGCAAAAATCTATATATTGCAAGTTTTCTGATAAAATCAGCTTTCGGGTCAGCACTCAAGTACTGACTACTGAGCTGGTGAATACTCTCGGGGACTGACAGTACACCAACAGTAGCACCTACTCAGTGGTAATAAATAAAACAGAATACCAAAATTACTGTTATTAACTTTTTACATATTGCCATTTCGACAACTTATGTCTGATGCATGTATTCAATGAAACTGCACGACATCACGTACACTCTCTCAATTGTACATTTAAAGGCCAATAATTTTAGCATTGCATCAAAAATCTGTCAAGTCTTAAAAGATGGATTTCTTTAAAGAGGGAAATTTTTAAAACTTGCAGATTTTTGATGCAATGCCAAATATGATGAAAATTGGTGTATGATTGCCCAATTCAGATATTTTTTTAGAATAGATTAATGTTGAAAAGATACAAGAGTACTCCTAAAACAATATTTATTGTCTCGTGTCTTTAATGTATACATATGAAAAAAAAATGTCAAGGAGACAACATCCCATCTTTAGGTTAAAACGAAGCATCTAGGGGTCGCCGTACGGTCTCCGACACGGTGAGGAACCTCACACCATATTGCAATGTTAAAAAATGGATAACAGGAAACACCTACAATGGCTGAAAATTATAATTACATGCAACAATTTGCAAGGGATCTACACAAGAAAAACGCGTATAAGACAAAAGACAAACGTAGACAACGATAGGAACTCGGGACAGCCGGACTTGGTACCGGCATTAGCAAAAGCCAGCGGTAGGGTTAAACCGGTTTATGGATACCCAAACCTCCCCTCTATCTGTCCCGTTTCCCTATAGTATAAAAACATACAAATAATACCCAATACAGTAAGACTACTAACTCCATGACCACAATCTTGAAAGGAGAGAAAAAGACAATACGTAATTTTGAAAGATGGGTCAAGGGGTACTCGCCGCTAAACTGCCGGCAAGCTCAAGGAGCCTAGTCTGCTGGTAGAACACTGTCGCACTACGGAAGAAAAATCAAACTCAAAACTTCCCGAAGGCTTTGATCAAGAATCATCATAATTTCAGATGACATCGACAGTATCAGTGAGAGGCCAGTATGTGTGCAAAATTTTCAGGTCACTAGGTATCAAAGCTAATTTAACGAATGCAAGCAGAATATCTTGCCGATATCCCCTATTACGTAAAGAATGTAAGTTACGTCCCAGCTTTTCTCGATTTTTAATCAATTTCTGGCATTTATAACAACATTTCCGTAAAATTGAGGACTAGAAATGCCCATGGTAAGAAGCTGTTTACGAGTAACGCCATATTTAAATATAACATGTTCATATCTAAATGCCCCCCCCCCCCAAAAAAAAAAGTGGATAAATCAATGGAATTAATCGGCAAACGAATACCGAAGCAAGAACGTGGAAATGAGGATTCTAAAATCATAAATCCAAAATCACGGCAATTCATATCCAACACGAATTGAGACAGTATGACAAAGACAAAACAAATACACAAAAATGAACAAGAACGCCACATAACTAAAGCACTAGCAGTGTGAACCCCTGCAAAAACTGAGGTATCATCAGGTGCTCCGGAAGGGTATCATGATCTGGTCCACGTACTCGTCACACAGCCAGCTAGAATATGATGTTGAAAGATCTGTTTGGTGGCTGATTTGTTAATGTCATATTCTAACCCTTACACAAAACCAATTAAGATCCATGGAACGTTTTGCTTCTCTAACCCTCAAACAGTACCATGGTAGAAATTTAAAAAGCTTTTAATAATCCATTAAGTTTATGGACAATAACCAGGACAAATCGGTACCTCATACATCAACAACAAAGACAAAACGATTACAGTGTGAACACAAATACTATAAAGCAGTGACAGTGTCAACTCCCACAAGTGGAAACAAGTTTTTCTAAGGTTCCACTAAATTAAAAAAAAATAAAATAAAGACACCCAATTAACTCAAAACATTTGCCTGAAATTTTCAATCTATGCACGAAATAAAGTAAGAAATCATGAGGAAATGCATTCTTTTACATAATATACTTGCACTGTATAAATTGTAAATAAATTAATTAACTTATAAATCAAATCTTTTCAATGAGTAGACACTTGAATTTAAAAAAAATCAGAAGGTCTGCAGTTTTTCTGGACGAATACTATGACGCATTATACAAGGCGAGCTAACATTGATTTGTCTTGTTATATGTGTTTTAAGGTAGAATTTCGGAATGTGTTGAGTTACTTCCCTTATCTAATTAAAGATTTGAACTGAATCTTGAAAATGAATAGTTGTCCCTAAGAATGGACATTGGCTTGTACTAGTACGATATTTTAATATACTTCAAACACAATTTTTAAACTCTTGATTTTGTTGAAAATTGAGTGTTTTAATACATGAAAAAATTTGCCCATAAAATAAAGAAATCAAATTTATATACAATATACACAGAAGGTTTAAAAAACGCGTTCCACAATAATCTCTTGCTGCATTTCTGGCAGCTTAAGACATGTTTCATGTTCATTTAGTGTCATAATTTTTTACTTTAGTGGAACCTTCTCTGTCGTTTACAAAACAGTGCTACTTTTTCGAGTTTCATTGTCTGTCATTGAGAAGGTTCTTAAAAAACGGTAAAAAGTGCAGTCGACAGGTGAATTTTTTAATCAATTAATCAGGGATGAGCCAGAAGTGAATTGGACTCGGACCAAATTATTTTGCCAGACATGAGTGCTTTCTTTGTGAAAATAGCGACATGTTAAAGGAAATCGCACCGGCATTAATCAAATGACACTCACTCCACATAAAATATTATATCATCAGAGACACGTGGCAAAAATCAGAAAGATCCATCGCTGTTCTTTCCGCGAAAAATCATTAACAACCATGGGGTACGATCAGCGACCAAATCTCACAATTTTTTTCATAGCACAACTTCCTTTCTACAACTTCTAATAAATCTGCTGTTTCAAAGTAAGTTCACCATTGCTATCATATCAACAAAAAATATCAATAATTCCACACAAGTCCCAGACACAAAAATCAATAAAATTAAGTATTTGCATGTTGCATGATCCCCTGAGGGCTAACGCTATATTAGAGAGTTTTTCTGTGGACCATCAAAGCCCGCTATGAAATTTCGCTCTAGATGAATCTGTTCTGTTTCTGTAAAGTAAATTGCTCCTCTAACGGATCACTACTATTGAATAACCTCAATGGTGGTGCATATATCCATATGTTTTATGGGATGAAAGTAGCGCACTTGTCTGAGATAATTAAGCCGCGACACTTGTTCCTCTTGGAGTCAGAACAACTGTATTGGTGAAAAAAAAATATAGTTCGTATAGTCTCCTCATCAGACACATTCAAATGAGGTGAGGAATCCTGGTCTGAGGGGTCAACGTTTGGAGTTTCCAATATAGTTTTCGGAATTTGTTTGCTCAGTTTATGACTCTTGTCTTTTATATGAAGATTGTATAACTTCGAGTTTAAACTTTGAATATACGAAAAGTGTGTGTCTAATAATTAAGTGTAAAATGGAAAGAGGATTGTAATTACTCTTTGAAAGATTTTTTTTTAGAGTTGAAAAAGTACAATTTGTTGTTGTATATTAAGTCTGATAGGAAAAAATAGTATCGTTTTGGAAATCTGTGTAGTAGAAATGCAAGCTGAAAACGAAAGGCTGAAACTTTGTGTATGACTTTTTGTTTAAAGCATGTGCGTACGAATTTTAAATGGCTACAGATTCTAGTGATATAAGTTATTCGGGAATCTTCACAGGGGATACGGGTTCATATTCCCTGTCTGTGTTTTATATTTCCTGAGCCGTCAGGCGAATGGCTTTAGGGCACAGACGGGAAATATGAACCCGTATCCCCTGTGAAGCCCGAATAACTATTATATTCTGTTAGAAGTGCTATAATTTTTCTTTAAAGGCCTGATTTTGCTACCACGGGGATACAGTCTCATATCACCTGCCAAGGTAACCAATCAAATTGCAGGATTTACATGGATAATTTACTTCAGCAGAATATAAGAAATTATTTTTGTAAAGTTGCCAAAAAGGTTGTTTGACAATGTCAGGATATATGGAAATGTATGCATTACAATTTTTATGTAATTAAGATAGAAGTGAAAATTATAAATCATAGTATAAAAACTGTCAAGGTTAAAGTAGAAATATAGAGCAAAATGGACACATAACCCTGTAAAATAAAATATACTAAATTCTAAAATTAAAAAAAAACTTTAATGTTATTGTTCACAAAGAAGCAAAAGTTAAAAATAAATTTTAAAAAGTTCAATGTTTGACTTGGAAAGTCTTTAACGAAGGTTGTAAATTTATGGGTAAATGAATGAATATACGGTAAAAACAATGATGAACGAGAACTGATAGCAAAAGCAGATACTGACTAGTGCAAGAGTATCTAAAATTAAATTATCAATTATTCTTTACATTTGGTACAAATTTTTTAACAATGAATAATGAACAACCTATATTAGATTTTTAACAATCTTATAATTGTTCTGTAAGAAGATTTAATGTATACTAAAACTTTTGTTGATTTAATCCGTCATCCAAATACAAAAAACTCACATTTTCTCACTGAGTGTACGGAATCACTATTTGAAGTAAGCAGCAATTAAACCGTACTCTTTTTTCAAAATAAGCACGATAACTTTTTCAAAGATATTGCAAGAAATACAACGAAACAAAAAGAAACATATACACTGAGCGCCAATGAAGACGCAACACCTGATATTTATGTTTTAGAAATCTTCTATTTGGAGCTAAAGATTTTTTCTTTGCTAAATTACTAAGCCAAGGGTCTGGTTAAAGATTAGCATCCATGCAGTTTTAGTCCACTCTTGAAATTTGTCACAACACCAACGTTTAATCAAGTGATCAAATCATTTCCAAACTGTCTAAACATTTCAATCACACTTACGAAAATTAAAGAAAAAATGCCTCAAATTCTGAGGTTCAATTTTGTCAAGAAGTTGCTTCGAGTTGAAATTGGTCAAAATATGCAATGCTATGAATTTTTGGGCAAAAAAATACCGATGTTTGAGAATTTCAATTCTAAACATCAGAAAGATTTGAAAATTGCACAAATGTTCCCAAAGGTTCAAAAAAAAGCTGACAAAATTATAAACTGATCCACCGTGGTTCACAGAAGATAAAAGTTAAAGTAATGTCTTTTTCATGGGAAAAACAAGGCATTTTGAGAAACAATCTAGGTACTCTACCATTAAATGAAATGGATTAATGAAAACCAGTCTATGGGAAATTGTTTTCACGGTGTTAAGCTTTGTAGTGGACAATAAAGAAAACCAATCATGCGTAAATTCGCGCCAAACCCCCATTCCTGTGTAGAACAGAAACGGGGGGTCGCAGGATTATGGTCTGTTAAAGGAAAAAAAAGATAAAAATACACGAACAGCTGGATTAGAAATGCAGTTATGATTGGTGTCCCCGCAGATTGATTAAAAAGGAGTAGGAAAAATCTATTAATTCTAGAAAAAAGCAAAACAAAAGAAGTAAAACACACACAAAATGGAAAAACCATAGATTTCATACAAAAGCAAGGAGTACAACTGGTGAAACCAAGTAATAACAAGCCCAAGGAAATGAACATTTGAACATGTTTCTGACTTTGATAGTGAGTTTCAAAACGTTCTAGTTTCGTGTAAACTACAAGACATGATTATCGATTGCTTTCCTATTGCAAAGACGATTATAACTTGCATTGGACTTTTGTTTGCCTTTGTTAAATGCCACAAGTAAACATGACAAAGATGTTCAATCTGTAACTGAATTTATTTCGAACCCGTGACTTTTTGAACTCCGGACTTGAGAAAGTAGGCTTCTAATGTCTTCGTATTTCTGAGTCAGATTTTCGGACTCCCCTGTTCTAATCCAATTTAAAAGTATTATAATATTTTGAATATAAATCTTCTTATTCTCATCACTTTATACTTAAAAAAAAATCGTATTTATCCTGTGTTCATTCATGGTGAAAATCTTGCTTCATGCTAAACCTAAGAATAATACAAATGAGTCCAGTTTCCCACCAGAATTTAAATTACTTGTATCTCAAAAGAGAGATCATAAACCTATCAATTTTTTTCCGCTTTAGTTACTCTTTTTCATTTTTCTAAATAATCTTACATTTATTAGAAATTCTATTTATTTTCAAATTAAGTAGCGAACCTCCCGGAAGACTCGGTCGCTATTCTTACTATGATGCAGGTAGGCCTTTAATCTATTATATGTTTTGTACACTATCACCTTCTCATTGCGAAGTCGAATCATAAATGAGACCACACATTAGAAAGTCTCCATACGGATATAAGCATATCAAATATGTTTAATATATGGCCATACAGCTCATTAAAATTATTGCAGTTGGAGTTAACATATATGTTATGGTCTCATGTGCATTTACTCTATATCCTTTCTTAAAATGTTTAAGGTGGCTCACTCATCACATTTTTAAATTTGTGTCAGATTTCCGGTCTCCTCTAGTTTTCTCCATTTTAATGGCCTTTTTATTTCATGAATGTCTACTATTGGTCAAATTAGTTTTCCCTAAATTCTTCATATAACCTCCTGGCTTTCAGAATAATAATAGTCCTAATGTTAAATTAAGGGAAAATCCAGAGAAATCCATTTCCCGCCAAATTTTCAATGTCTTCTATCTCCATGAAAAGTACACGGACCTATATATTTCTTTTTACCATTTCATGTAGTATAAATGCTTACTCAATTTAAATAGGTTTCTAGAAACAACAGGCGTGAGTCTCCTTAATTGCAGACAGATAATGTCAATATACATCTGTTAGTTTGGGAAACTTTTAAAATGCTGAAAATTTCAATTTTTCACAAATATCGGACTTAAATTCTATTTTTACAATGGGCTTTAAAACTTTTACGATATATGTCATAGAAAAAAGAAGGGAAACGGGGAATGTGTCAAAGAGACAACGACCCAAAGGGGAGTAATAACAACTCAAAGCCACCATAAGATCTTCAATGAACGGTGAGAAAACCCCACACCCAACGGCAGGTCGGAGTCGGCCCCTGAACAAAGAGCAATCAAGTCCAGCGAAATAAACATCATCCTAGACTCATATAGATATAAAGTAAACTAACTAGAAAAAGGACAAGACACACAAAGGCTTAATAAATTCCCGACTTAGGATAGGCGCAAACCTGCTGCGGCGGGGTTAAACTAGTTTTATTGGATCCAAACCTTCCCCCTACAGCCAATGTGATAAATAAAAAAACAATCGTAACAACAATTAAATTCAGTTGGCAACAGGACTGAGTCAATTGTGAAAAATGAAACTGAAAGAACTAAATATACGGACAAAAACATGAAATCACAAGAGACTACTAACAGTTAACTGACATGCCAGCTCCAGACCCATCACCAACTGACAAAGTAAGTTATGTACCCTCAGTATACAGCTTCCACCAAGATCCCTTCCTGTGAGTTTAGAATAATGATTTCATGTATACACCGGAATACATAACCCGTGTCCATGCAATACAGATTTTAGAAATTTAGAATGTGTTTAGTAAAATTGCAAAGACCCTATCAAAAAATCAATGTTAATACCAAAGAAGGCCATACGTAATGACTTGACGACAATACTCTAATTATAACCCTTATGAATTAGACGATTTAAAGGTTTTATAAGTTTGTTAGGCGAGTTTAAGTATTTTTTACTCTAATGTAAAACATTACCGTTAAATAAGGGATGTGAAATACCAGCCTTGATTAGATGTTTACAAGTTGCATTGTATTTATGAACTAAGTCTTTATATCGATGATAAAATTTAGTAAAGGTTTTAACTAGTTTGTGATAACGAAAACCCTGATGTAATAGTTTTTCAGTTATGAAAAGATGTATCTTTTAGATAGAAAAAAAAAATATCATCAAATTATATGTCAAAATAGACACACACCAGCTTATTGTTTGGGTAATGGTGATATCTCGGTATTTTAAGTCACATTTATGTTTCAAGATCGCTGAACAGTTAATTCATATGTTTTCAGTTTCCAGATTTGACAGACATCAATATTTAACAGTGACTTTTGAAAATTTCTAAAGGCTCAGAAATCCCAGTTTTCACCGATATCGGCTTAGTATTGAGTTTAAGTCCCCGATGGACTTAAAATTTCAAAATCATGATATAATTCAATATTAATAAGTACAACACATTTTGTTCATTTTTTATTATTCAACAGTATTGCCAATGGTAAGTTTAATTGTATGAAGTTTATTTTACTTAACAACATTAATAAATTTGTACAGTTTGTTGTCAGTTGTGAGGGATTTTTCAATTGAAATGATTAGGACCGTTTTACAGAGGCAGAATAATAATAGATTCTAATAATATATTAATATAAATATAAAGACTCGTCAAAAACCAAAAACACTATTAGCTTTCGTTAATGAAAAATATAAAAAATAATGCACAAAGCATAAATTGAAATAGCTGAATAGTCCGTTACCACATTCTGTTTCTTCTTTTTTTATTTGTTGTCGTTTGGGATGAGACAGTAATGATTTCAAGGTTCCAGTCTATTTTGGAGTATATTGTAAGCTATGGTACGTTCATAGTAATAAAATTAATTGGTTTAATAGGGTTGGTAATGTAGTAAACCAATGAAATTTAACATGTAGATAACATATTATGTTTACAGTTATTTTACATGGCTTTCAAGGCTATTCCAGTTTACCGATGAGCTTACTGATGTATATAGATAGTTACAAGTATGACCTTACTAAATGTGTATGTAAAAGTGTGTACTTTTTTATTTTACTTTTTTCTATTGTCGCACTTGGCTGTGGGTAAATCAAACAAAGTATATCGTAAAATCTGATAATATACTAGAACGACTGTACCAGCAAATACAAATATTTTCCAAAACTCTTTGCAATAATAAGAAACTATAATGGCCTAATTTATAGCAACTATATTCATTTTCTCTGATCAGTTCGAGATTCTTATTAGCTTAAATAAATAATCATCTAAACTTCGACATCTAAAGAAAAATAACGTATATTTTTACAACTGTTTATCCATCTAGTTAATTAATCCTAATAGCAACTTCAGCACATGATTAAAATTATCAGTTACTATTGTCTAATTAAATCGGGATTAAACGTTTTATCTTATTTGTAATCCCTGCAACTACTAAAACTGTAATGGCTATAATTGTATACTTTTCGCTACTGGATTCATTTTTCCCCGATTCGACCAATTTTAAATTTGCAAGATTTTGTTCTCCTTTGAAATGAAAACACAAGCAGTTTCAAGAAAAAGAGTGATGCATAGAAAGACATTAAAGATATTATTAAAAAAATATCTTGCAATTAAAGATACACTTTGAGGGTTCTGTTGTTTCTAAAGTTACTGTAAATTTATTTTCGGCATATGAACATTTCGACAATTTATGTCTCTACAGTGTACATAAAATTATAACATTAGAAATTATGTATAAAAGCTGATAGAAAACAAATAAAAAAGCCAAATCGGCTAAGAACAGGGTTTTACATGAGAAAAATACATGAAATACTCCTCAGTTTTTTAAACAAAAATTAAAAGTGAGTTAGTAATTGGATTTCATTAGTATCGAAGTTTCCACTTTGCTTCCATACAATTTGGTCAGTTTTGTGATCTCGTCTAAACCAAACATAGAATCATAGAATCGATATAGATTTTCGTTTTTTTTTTTTAAATTTATATAAAAAAGAGAAAAAATCTCCAAGTCAAGAAACACTGGGCCGGAGTGCGACGACAGGAATTCCATATTTATGTTAATGGCTTTTAATTTCTATCGATGCGACTGGATTAAGTGTTTTATAATTATTTAAATCAAAAACAAAATGACTGCAATAAGGTGTACATTTACTTAAATAAGGTATTTAATCGAGTCGCATCTATAGAAATTAAATGCCATTCACGTAAATAAGGAAATTCTCGCGCCGCATTTCGACCCCAGTGGGAGAGACTTCTTATAAGTATCGAATCAAGTTGAGATGTGTCATGCATTTTCTGTGGAATTCCAAATCCGACAAAACTATATGCCATTGCTGCTTGCATAGATGTGAAATATTGTCTAGTGTGACCATTTTGTCATTTTTGACTGATTGTGAAGCATGGCTCCATTTTAAATGTTATTACAATTTTATTTCTTTGACATGTTTATATATCGTACATGTTATAACAATAGCAAATACTCTGTGCAAAAGTTTTATTTTTATAATTGGTGTGTATATTGCTATCATTGTACAAATAATCATAATTAGAAATAAACATAATATTAATCCTTAGTGAATATTCATGTATCTAAATTTATTTTTTCATAATTACATACATAAGGCAGTCACAGAAAACAAAACAACAAACATGATAAGCTTAAACAGTGTAGAATACCACTTAAACAATATGGAATAACACAGAGCTGTGCTCAGAAAAATCACATTGGCCTTCCAACTTTCAAACCTCATCTAAATCATTTATTATGGACGTATAAACTGTCCTCAAATTTAAAAGGCGTGCACTTGTCTTGGTCTCCACAAATAAAATCACTGTGAAAGAGATTTGTTTTACTCTTTTTCGGTCAGTTGTCATTAATTTTATGTCCGTTGGCGTTGTCCAGTTTACTGAAGATTATTTATACATGTATTTTTTCCCTGCTTCCATTCTGTCCATTTATTGTTTGTTTGATGCAGTTTTTAGTGTTCTCTTTTGAGGCCCGTCATGGGTTTCTTGATTACCTGACTATCAAGGTATTTTTTTAATGATTATTTGATTACGAGAGCATTTATTTAATAATTATTTGATTATTAGCTTGCATTTTTATATATTTTTTTGTTACTAAGCCAAAAATTTATTGATTACCAAGGTAAAAATTTAATGATTATTTGCTTACCAAGGCGAAAATTTAATGATTATTTGATTCCTAGGACCCCCCATGAGGACCCTCTCTTTTGTTTTGTAATGTTTCATTTTATGGCACAATCACATGATCATATAGTGCAAACAAATGTTCATTTTTTAAATATATACTTTGAATTTAACGAGTACATATAGAATAAAAAAATCATTGATATTGGTTAAGGCACATGAACTTAAGCATGTCAGTTAACTGTTAGTAGTCTCTTGTGATTTCATGTTTTAGTCCGTATATTTAGTTCTTTCAGTTTCATTTTTCACAATTGACTCAGTCCTGTTGCCAACTGAATTTTACTGTTGTTACGATTGTTTTTTGATTTATCACATCGGCTGTAGGGGGAAGGTTTGGATCCAATAAAACTAGTTTAACCCCGACGCAGCAGGTTTGCGCCTATCCTAAGTCAGGAATTTATTAAGCCTTTGTGTGTCTTTGTCCTTTTTCTAGTTAGTTTACTTTATGTCTATAGGAGTCTAGGATGATGCTTATTTCGCTGGACTTGATTGCTCTTTGTTCAGGGGCCGACTCCGACCTGCCGTTGGGTGTGGGGTTTTCTCACCGTTCACTGAAGATCTTATGGTCTCACTATACAGTTTCGACGTCCCCATGCATTCCTATATAAAATTGCCAAACTTTGCAGGTTCAGCCTGAACGTATAGGTGTAAAGTTTGCAATGAGGTGTATATTTTTGCGAAGCATGGATACCATAGATTTTATAAACAATGCAAAAAGGGTACGATGATCGTTGAATTTTTTCACAAAATAAGCACGAACATAAACTGCTTTAAAAACCACATGTTCACCTTCTGTCAAATTTCTGTCCACATGGCCGGCATGACACCGTCTCACTCATTTATTGATGCGATATCCCTACATACTGGTAAAAAATGCCAATTATATTTGAAAAGTACACTTTCTCAGCTTCAATTTAAGCAGTCACATGTACTCTTTCCAAGTAAAATAAAATATTTATCACTTACACTGTATTTGATTCAAATTTAACTTTCTGATAGAACTATTTAGTTAAGGGGCCAATTGACCCGGAAGTGTATGTTGAGACCTATGGTGGCTTTGAGTTGTTATTACTCCCCTTTGGGTCGTTGTCTCTTTATCACATTCCCCGTTTCCCTTCTTTTTTCTATTAATGTTAACTTGTGTGTTAAAATTACGAGAAATTACGAAAAATTGTCTATGGAAAACATACAGAGGAATGGTAAAAATAACGGACGTCGAATGTCGAATTTTTTTAGTAGGATGTATAGTAAGGCTAGCTGCAAAGGTAGAAGAGCATATTATTATTATTACTCACCTTTGGGTCGTTGTCTCTTTGACACATTCCCCGCTTCCCTTATTAATCTTTTTTGCGTTTATTTTTGTAACGCTAAGTTTGATTTGATGGCGTCGGAATTTTGAGGGAGTAAAATCCACGATTTACCGTCGGAACCGTATCAACGTAATGGCGCAGACGCATACTAAACTTCCTGTGACTGAAAAATTGATTTAAATGCTTTTTTTTGGATTTGCATCCAAACTTTATTTTAGGATCTTTAGGGATAAATCTAAGATTTTCTCCGCTTACACGTCACCGGAAAACTCAGTGAAATCTACGATTTACCCCCCCCCCCCAGAGATCCTTCGATACAGTATCACTGTCGTATAGGTGTGCAGGATTGGACAAAACAAGATGGTGGACAATATTTTTCGAAACTGGGTAGGCATGAAGAAATACTCATTGTGCGTATACGATGTTCTTTGAATGAAATAAAATACTCTTGCGATCAAGAAGGTCTTGTTCAGTTAATTGTCTTTTTATGACATCGCTAGTGTGTACATTTGAATGTTTATTCTTCGATGAAACACCATGGCATCTCTGCAATTTAGTTTGAAGCAGGTGATGGAGTGCATTTTCCTCTTTTCACATATTTCACAAGACCCCGATTGTTGGGAAAAGGGACCTAGATTAACTCTATCCACTCTACCCGGATTTGCTTATCTATGTGTCATATTTACATAAATATCCCAAGTAAAATATTCGTTTATGTGCAGGATTGGACTTGTTACTTTTTACCAAAATTGTGCAGGATTGGACATAGATTTTGGTTCAGGATTGGAATTAAAAGACCAGACATAATTTGAAAAAACTCTGGTTCCTTTTAGTTAAATTAGTGGAATTTCAATACAAAGTTATGTACTGTTTTTCAAAGAAACGTAGCTTTGGGTATGCGACGGATCATGCCCGTCTATGAATAGAAGCATTAATAACAAACAGGTTTGTAACACCTCCATTGGAATAATTGTTACTTTTTCACAGAAATTGTGCAGATTTGGACATCGATTTCTGTTCAGAATTGGTCTTTTGTTTGATACTTTGTCTTATTTTGTATCAAGAATTAGGGTGAATATTACAACTACTGTTGCATTTCTTTTGTCGATGCATTAGATTTATAAAAGTGTGAAAATATGTCGAGTGTGTCCACCAAGCAAGTAATTGTCAGGTATTTATTTTTGTAATTTGGAAATGAAATTCTGTCCACCTGTTTAAAGTGCCAACATCTCACTATTTTATAATGCCAAGTTTTCTTACTTGAAGAGTGAGTGCCCTGTGTTTGTCTCTATGTTGTATTCGTTAGCTTAAGACACTAGTGCTTTTGTCGGGCAAAGGATGACAGTTATAGTA
The DNA here is from genome assembly GCA_002080025.1 of Modiolus philippinarum. Lineage (NCBI taxonomy): Eukaryota > Metazoa > Mollusca > Bivalvia > Mytilida > Modiolidae > Modiolus > Modiolus philippinarum. The sequence continues at coordinate 52,999 of MJUU01015441.1, read as the reverse complement.
AGAGCGCTTTGCCAGTTTAGTAAATGTTTGCTGACAATCCCGCATCCATGACCAGAAAAGACATGGGTGTAGTGTTGGTCGACAATCAGCAAAGAATTCCACTCAAACCGATGCTAGGAGCCGTCTTGAACTTACTATGAGGTATGAGCAAAGCTCATTGTTGAAGGCCTAATGGTGACCTCAAGACGAAGAACAACACTAAAGCGTTGTTCCTTTGCTTGATCTTACCATATATTTGTAGAGGCTTCGTCTCGTGTGCATTTACTCCATCTCCTTTCATTCACCGTTTATTTCATTAATTTGGGGCTTGAATTATCCGTTATGGCACTTTCCATAGAGTTTACAGATTTTTCACTTCGATCCTTCACTTTTCTGCTGATCTTTTGTTTGCATATTTCGGCACTAAAACTTTGTGTTAGGCGGAACAAATAAGTTAACAAATATCCTAATGTACTTAAAGCTTCACTGCATTGTACGATTTTCCGTATTTTTTTTTTAGAAAAACACTTCCTAAAAATAATTTGTTATGTGATGAAATGGCCCATATTGGGAGTGGTCGATTGTCAAAACTAATGGATCGTTTTTATTTTGTGATGTTTAATGGGTACATGTCTTGATTTTAGAATGTTACTTTGAATTGCAGTTATCAAAGGCCAGCTACACCCCAAACACTCACGAATACATTTAATACCAAATTAAAAAGTCTACCGTGATTCCACAGTGTTGTTTATTTTTTCACTGATTACGGATGTTTTTATACATGTTATAGACAGCATTGAATACAGAGCTGTCGGCTACCACCCCTTCCCCCAACGTTTCAAAGAACCTACGCAGTTTTGAATTTTTCACTTTTTTTCCGATCGGGTCTTTCCCTTAAAATATTCAATAGTTCAATAAGCCCATGTGCTTTTGTATAATAATGACTGTGTATCTAGGATGTAGTGAACGGGTGCTTACAATAATAAATTTTGAGATAGAAACGGGAGTTACATTGCTAAAAGCATACCATCGATCTATGAAGCAGGCACTTGCAAGTGTTCAGGAAACAAAGTAGACAAGATGTTACTTGCCATATATTTTACTGGTTGCTTTCATGGTAATCGAGTGGATTTTAGTAAGCGACACGTCACCTATATGGGGTGAATAAATCGATCTATCTTAAGAAAATGTAAGTGATGTTGGGTAAAACCATTATTTCACAGACAGATTGATAAGCTTTACTTTCAAACAGGTAACAGGTCACGGCGAGGCTAAGTGATATGATTTTTCAACACAGCATACTATGCCAGGTTAAATAGCTAAAATGCAACCAGTCATAATGCTCAAAGGTCAAAGTTGTGACACATACATATGTACAAATTGCATTATTTTTATATGCTAGCATTCCCTTTCCTTTAGGCATCAAAAATCCCGGTCAAAAAATGGTCAAGTCCTTAAGCGCGACAGACAACAGACTAAACATGTAGCCGGAGAGCATGAATTTAACTACAAATTCACCTGTCACCAGACCGGGATTCGATACCGGTATCCCTAGGAGAACAGAACAGTGATCTACCACCTAACGGCTAAAGGAGTACTAGCGCAGCTAATGGAGGGTGTTTCGGTACTAATGCTTCTATTCATAGACGGGCATGGTCCGTCGCATACCCAAAGCTACGTTTCTTTGAAAAACATTACATAACTTTGTATTGAAATTCCACTCATGCAATTAAAAGGAACAAGAAACGGTGTTTTTCAAATTATGACCGGTCTTTTAATTCCAATCCTGAACCAAAATCTATGTCTAATCCTGCACAATTATGGTTAAAAAAAGTAACAAGTCCAATCCTGCACATAAACAAATATTTAACTTGGGATATTTATGTAAATATGACACATAGATAAGTAAATCCAGCCAGAGTGAATAGAGCTTGACAAAAAGATTTAATCTAGGTCCCTTTTCCCAACAATCGGGGTCTTAAAATATGTGAAAAGAGGAAAATACACTTCATCACCCGCTTCAAACTAAATTGCAAAGATGCCATGGTGCATCATCGAAGAATATACATTCAAATGTACAGACTAGCGATGTCATAAACAGACAATAATCTGAACAAGACCTTCTTGATCGCAAGGGTATTTTATTTTACTCAAAGGACATCGTATACACAAAGAAAATGAACATTTCTTCATGCCTTCCCGTTTTCGAAAATATTGTCCACCATCTTGTTTTGTCGAATCCTGCACACGTATACGACAGTGAGTATGGTTATCTTTTAATTTACCAATGCTAACAGTGATAAATAACTGCCTGGAAACTGCTAGGTGGATGGTGCCGAAGTTGTCTTTGGTCGTGTGGAGTTGTTGACGAACTTGAGATTAATAATATTGTATTTAAAAATGTCCAGCTCTCAGAATCTTCAGATTTAAAATAATCTTTAAACGATCTTGCTAACAGCATAAAAGAAATCTTTGTCATCTAAGGGATGATTTTTTTTTGTTTCGCCGGCATGTTATTGTTTGCAAACAGAGCTGGTGACGAAATAGATTACATTTTTTGATTTGCATGATAAATTTCTTAAGATTTTATAAGACTCTTCAGTTCTTGTGCTTTTAAAGATTTGTGTTATAGAACTTTATTTTCACATAACCTGTTGTTAATTGTTTTGTTAGATGTTGATGGTACTTTAGCTCCAAAAGCAACAACAACAACAAAAAGTCTTTGTCAAAACACAATAAAAATGATCAAAAACTTAAATCGTGCATGTTGTAAAGCATAGTTTTCCAGAAATCTTATTTTTAGCACGATAGGAATTTTTGCGGGTTGTAGGAATGTATGGCTCTTACCTATGGACATATTTGCCTTTTACCAGTTTATCCATAGATATCAATTGTTAATATTGCAAGAAAAATGATTCTATCATATAACTTTTTTTCATCTCTCATGTTCATCTGCGATCATCAGCGTGGAAATGTAGCTCTCGAAAGTTAAAGCTTTGTAAAAAAATTTTGTTTGGCTGTATTTTAACATTTTTAATTTGTTTTGACAAAGACCAGAATAGGGGTCGAACTTTCAATTTTTTAATGCGTGTAATTGTCACTCAAATCCATTGGTTTTTGTTATTCTCGCCCAGTGTGCATCTGTTTAGATCCAGTACGTCGGGAATGTAGGTGTTCTTGCAATGTTTAGATGATTTGTATAAGTTATGGTAACTGTATCTTTTCGATCCAACTCTATTTCCTTTTGGAATGTTTTATTTGTATTTCCACCCCCTCCATTTTGTCGCTTTTTAAAATTAAATATAAAAATACTGTAGTTACTGTTAATTTAATTTCTGCAGATGCTAATTTCGACAATTTATGTCTCTTCAGTGTAGGATCAAATCAAAATATTTGGAAATCCATTGTACCGAAATATGTGTAAAATTTGATAGAACATACATTTGTATTACAAATAGAAACCTAATTAGGAAAACCAAAATTAGTCAAGGACAAAATATTTTAACATTCACTGTACGCATGTTACTATTTTATTAATCATAAACAAATTTTCAATTCTCTGAAGAAATAAAGTAAAAAGCATATTTTTTACTCACAAACACCATTATCAAAATTACCAAACTTATTTATTTAACAATAATAAATGTGTAATAACAAAATTACCGAACAGAAATGTCAAGAGACAAGAAGACAAGGCATGTGGACATTCACCGAAAAATTGTCGACGGCTATGGTCCTGACTTGGTAGAGGCATTTCAAAAGGAATAGTAGTTTAAACTGGCGTTATGGTGCACCAACCTCCCCTTCTGATGCGGTAGTGTCTGGAAGCAACTAAACAACAAAAAGGTCGTTAACTGTTAAAACAAATGGATCATCTCAATATTAAGTAAAAAAGAATTCTGACTCATAGTTCGGACCGAAACTCCAGAATTTTCAACCAGTGACTGATAACTATTAAAGAACTAAAGGTCTTCAGCTAAAGGCGGCTCATAGAATAAGACATTCTTAAGAGTATTTCAATGCAAAATGGAATTCAGTTCTACATGTAAAAACCTTAAAAGTTTTAAATCTTTTAAAAGACAATTCCTTAATTAAACTACAATTATTTCCTTGACATAGAAATTAACAAACCCTTCTATAAAATTCCTGTTCTCCAGCCGAATTCTCTGTTTATTTGGAAAAAATATCGTACTTTACAAATAAACACGACTCCAAATTTAGAAACAAGAGAGAGACAAAAATTTGAAAAAGATAACATCAACCATGTTTTCCTAATCCATGTCCTAAACTGAGAGCAACCACGAACATAAGAAGCGTACAAACAGACGTTTAAAAAGAAAAAGAATTCAAAAATGCTGTCGTAAAATAATCCCTTCTTAATTTATCTTTAACTCCTTTCTCAAAGGATGAAGAATCTCCACTCTCCAAATTAATTCACTTCTGTCCAACACGAAGTCTTCTAAATACCAACACACTAAAGAAGGTTGTGCTTTAAGGAATGAATGAAGTCTCCGATTATTTTGATTCTGACACAGACTTTAACATATTAAGAAAAAGAGTACATTGAAAACCAAATGCAGTAACTCAGAAGCATTGGAATCAAATATTGAAGCTATCCAAGAATAAGAGGAGCGTCACAACCACACGACACTTCTCCCATTTCTGATCTATCGTAGTGGGATCAGAAAGTTTTGCACAACATTGAAAACAGAGACGACTTTGTTATTAAAAAAGGTGAAGAATAGTTTTTATGAACACCGGCGACTACATCAGCGAAGGCAACCACCAGCTTCCGAAATCTGCATTTCACAAAAAGTTACGAAATTATCCAAGTGTAGTGAAGAAATTGTATAATTTTGAGGCTCCGAATAAGATGGAATTATTGAATTTGTTGTCTTGGATGTCATCAGCTATTGCTCTAGTTCAATTTATTGTTCTTGAATATGAACCTTCAAGGGAAAAAAATTGAATAAGAAATTCTAAAGTGTCTCTGATAAAATATTCCATATGGATACTTAAGTACAAAAATGTGAGAGGAGCAATTACTTTATCAAAACTGAATATACCAGGTACACAAATTCATGGTGACTTCAAGATGAAGAACAACAATAAAAGCGTTATTCCATTGCCTAGTTTTACGATGTATTTGTAGAGACTTAGTCTCATGTGCATTTACTCCATTTGCCTTCATTGCTTACTTTTAAATTCTGACAAAATTTGAAAAAAAAATATACAGAAGGTTATAATTCTAACCACTTAAAAATACTGAGGCTTCATTCCGTGTATGGCACTCGGCAGATGTCCTTGGTACTGGATTTGGCCTCCTATATCGATTTTTTGGTAATGATACTTCTCTTATGACAACTTTTGGATTATTGCTTTCCATATTATTTGATATTAATGCTGCTGATGAGAGGTTACTCCTTGAAACACGGTTACAGCATAACGAAATTTACAGTTTTTTTTATGCAACATCGGTATTTTTTGTACTGAGATAAGCTTCGGACAAATTCTTCGGTAGAATATCTAAATATAAGAATGCTATAACTTAAAATTGATGAATTAATCTGTAGAATCTTATACACTGCAGTTACTAACATGCATACAAAACTTGATACAGAAATATTATACGGTTTCCGAAATAAAATCTAAACTAAAAATGCCTTCAGAGAGACGAACAGACAAACGAACGGGCGGACTGGCGGACAGGGGATGAACAGACAAATCGATTTTTGTTCAACTACGACTTCTTGGCAGGGGTAATAAAAAAAACTAACTGAAAACTGGAAACATTTTGTGTTTGTTTAAGACTTAAAGTAGAAGCCACTGAAAGGATGCAAATAAATTACAGATGAATCAATGTGAAAATACCAGATGCACAATTCTTGTAGTTACTATAACATGCATACAAATTTGTTAAAGAAATTTTGAGGGGTTGCTGAGATAAGTGACGGACAAAATAAATTCTAGTGAGATATTGAAGTATGCAAAAATATCGAATAGCAATAACTTCTTCAATATTTGACCAATCAAAACACCAGGTGCACAGGTTTATATAATGCTTGGCATTTTTACAAAATTTTAGAAATATATATAGAAGGAGGTTTCTTAAATAAGCTTCTGACAAGTTTTTCGGTAAAGTTTCCTAAGAGGGAAATCCAAAAAAATATTTGAGCTTTTAAAGACTTTGAAAAACAATCTGAAAATATGAAAGCATACGTTTTTTTTTTACAAAAACAAAAATCAAAAATACATACAGAAAGGTTTTTGAGATAAGTTTCGGAAAGATTTTCAGTACAGATGCCAAAAAAATTTTTAGTACAGATGCTGAAAATTGTTTTAGTTCAGGTGCCGAAAAAATATGACTTTGAAAAGAATTGATAAACCAATTTGAAATTATGACAAGAACTTCTTACTGTTACTGATGTTCATAAAAATAATTGATAGAAAAAGTTTTTTAGCGTTTCCGAAAACAAATGACAGACAAGACCGTCTGTTTGTCTGACTAACGAACAGAAGGACGGACGTATGGACGGACAGACAATGTGATTCCAGTATACCCTGACAGTGGATACAAAAACTAACCGGCAGTTGTTTTGGGATTAACTCCAGGCATTTTTTTTAAATAGATGGATATAAAGATAAAAGATGAATCAATATGGAAATACCAGATGCATAAATTGTTATGGTTACTAATATTCTGACAAAACTCAAAAGTCAATTTCAAAGGGTTATTAGCTAAGCTTCTGACAAACTTTTTATAGACTTAGTACACTAAACAGAAAAATGCTATTGCTTTTTGAAAACATGGATGGATCGCTCCGAAAATATGAAAAACACAAGTTTTCATGATTACTAACGATTTGACAAAATTTGAAAAAAAAATTTCAGATGGGTTTCTGATATTAGCCGCTGTGGGCAATAAATGTCTACGGACTGCGAGACGGACACACAGACAGGCAGACGGACAGAGGAACGGACAGACGGCGGTGACAGGGGACTCTAGTACACCAAAATATTCCCTTGGGGGAAAATATTTCCTTGGCATGAAAAAAAACCCAAAGTTCATGCGAAAGAGCTCCTGATTTCTTTAAATGCCGTCAACAGACATTAATCCAAAGATAGTATTGATAATATTGTTTGCACTACTTGCCAATTTAGCTGGTGGTAGGAATCTGTCATCAAAATGAATTTTTATGAAATACCACAAACCACAGAAACTAAGTTTGTTGAGATTTATTGTTTTTGTTGTGTTTATACTTATCATTATTATTCTTCTTTTATATTCGGAATATTTTTATTTGCAAAACATGCCTTGTATATTTGCTTTGAAGCAAACGTTTGCAATATCTAAAAACTGTCAGACAATGGAAAGATTTAATTTCACATCAAATAACTGCAAATCAATTTCTGTTCTGAACTTTACGCTTTGAGCTTCAAATGAAGTTTTTTGCTTTGAATATTGGATTTACGAAAACATATTTTAATGACAACATAGAATTAGACTAGACAGATTCACATGAAAGCTGTCATTCGTCTAAAGTGATCTGTCATTTTCCTGATATATTAGTATTTGTTTAAGAAAAATTAGAAAAGCAAATATGCTTTTATTCAGAGAAATATTGACTGTCCTTCAAACTGGCGATTTTGAGCGAAAAACGTATTTCCCACAATTAATTTTTGTTTTTAATTTCTGTTTTATTTTTCTTCTAGAAAATAAAAGTACATTGTAAAAAGTTAAAAAATTCAGCTCAAAAAGGTAGGATCCTTTCCTCCGTCAAAGTATCGATTTCATATTGCCCGTCGAAACTGATTTGTTTCTCTTCATATAATTTATTTAACCTTAAAAAGGAAAAGTCAACCACCAATAGAGTTTTTTTAAGCTACATTTCTAAGCTTTACAGAAAATGAAATTTTTACGATGTGTGTGGCAACTGAAATGTGATGAATGAGCTTTTACAAGTATTCATATTTTAAAATCCCTAAAATTGACTTGTAATCTTTCGTAGTGCGACAGTGTTTTACCAGAAACTAGATTTTTTGAGCCAGTCGACAGCTTAGCGGCGATCACTCCTTGACTCTTCCTTCAAAATAACCTTTTATCGTTTTCTTACTCTTTTCAAGATAGTGGTCATGGGGTAAGTAGTCTACCTGTATTATACAATTATGGCCTTTGTAAATGTTATACGATGTTATATCGACCTGAGAGGTGCATATGGACCGACAGCGAAGCTGGAGGTCGATATGCATTTCTTGGTCGATATAACGTTACATTGACCTAGTACAAAGACTACAATTGTTATAGATTATTAATTGAATTGATGCATATTAATTGAAACACTTTTACCCTTACTTTAGTAATAAACACGTATTTCATTTTTCTATCCTAATTTTGCAATTTGTTTTATAAGTAATTAAAGAAGTCCTTTTATACATTCCGTATATTTCAAAAATTGTGATTTATGCACATTTATTTTGGACTGCTCATCTGAAGTAGATACAAACAAAAAGATGAAGCAAACAAAAAAATTCTAGTTAAATTATCTCAATGAAACAAAAATGTTTCTTCATGGAGAATAATAATATTGAACAAAGCATTTGCATTATACTTAAGCGACACAACCGCCTTCATCAGATGCAAAACAAAAATGTCACTATAGATACAGAATAAACAATGTTACGTCACAGATAACGTTAATCTTGATCTTGATACTTTACACAAATTGTTAACAGAAAAAAATGCTGATGATAGAAAAAGATAGAAACGCCAATATACAGTTACTGTTTTATATTAAGACCTTCCTGTTTTGTATTACATATTTTTATAAAAAGGGATTTTCTTGTTTGTCTATATGTTTGATTTTCTTTTCTACTGATTTTTTTGATGAAAATGAATCTAACAAAATTTATGACACGGATGATGATGATGAATTAGAAAATTTTGGACTTAATATCAAAAAGAAAAAATCTAACTGGACACCTCATCCGGGACGGGAAGACTGGCTTGACCTTTATATAAAATTGGTTAAAGATGATATAATCAATGGGGTAAAAAAGAACTATTCCTTTAATCTCTCGAAACAGGAAAAAAGTGCATTATCCGATTTAATGTCAGATTCGTCTATCGTTGTACGTCCAAGTGATAAAGGTAGTGGTGTTTGTGTGATTGATTCTGAGGATTACATACAGAAAATCGAGGAGGAATTGCAAGACTCCACTACTTACGCCAAACTGGAAAAAGATGTCACGGATGATATAACAAAAAAGGTAGAGAAACTTGTGAATCGGCTGTTTCGAAAGGGGTATATATCTGAGGATATTAAAAAATACATGCTACCCAGAAATGTTCATGCGGGAAGGGTGAAGGGGAATCCAAAAATACATAAAACAAACATTCCTTATAGAGTTATAATTAGCGGTATGAACCATCCCACCGAAAAAATAGCAGAACTCGCAGAAAAAGAACTACAGGAACATGTACAATCTTTACCGTCCTACATACAAGATACAACTGATTTTTTTTGGAATAAAATTTAAAATATTCCACAGCCGCTCCCTGAAAATTCAATATTGTTTTGCATGGATTCACCCAAGTGTTCCGAAAAATGAGGGAATTCGCGCATGCAATGAGGCACTTGAAAGTAGATCTAACGTAGCTTTACCCACCGATGAAGTCATCTCGATGATAAAATTAGTACTAGAGAACAATAATTTTACTTTCAACGGTAAACACTATTTACAGATAGACGGTACAGCCATGGGATCGCGTTTCGGGATGAACTATGCTAGTACATATATGGGAAAATGGGAAAGTGAGCTCTTACGACAAGCTAGTGAAAAACCGTAAGTCTACTTTAGATATGTTGTCGATGTCTGGGGAATATGGGAACATGGTGAAGAGAAATTACAAGAATTTCAAAATCTTGCTAATTCACTTCACCCAAGGATCAAAGTTGAATTGAGGCATTCCAGATGCACTATTAAATTTTTAGACACTGAAACAAGTATAGAAAATTGTTTCATTAAAACAACATTATATGAAAAACCGACAGACAAACATATGTACCTGCATTAACTTTCTGATCATCCTAAAACCGTAAAAAATCTATTCCTTATGGTCTTGGAGTTCGAGTTAAACGTACATGTATTTGTGAAAATGAGGAAGATTACTTAAAAGCAAGGACAAACATAAAACAACGTCTCAAGCGAATGGGGTACAATGAATGTATGTTAGAAGATCAATTAGCAAAGGTAGATATGTTAGACAGAGATGAGACACTCAAATACCGAAAAAGGTCTAAAAATATTAAACAAAAACGTGTGCTAATTGTATTAACTTACAGCCGAGCATTGTCTGTGCATTTCGTAGAGACAAAAATCTAGCTGACATTGTTGTTCATGAACAAACGGCCAAAGTTATGAAAGGCAATGATAAGAACCATCATAGTAGAAACAAAAAAATTAACGGAAAATGCGGAAGGGATTGTGTTATTTGTGAGAGACGTTATACTGGAGAAGTTAAAACAAAATCTGGAACAATTATTAACTGCAATAGCAACATTCATTGTAGAACATCAAATTATTGCTCTAAATGTAAATACATTGTGTATGTTGGAGAAACCGAGACCATGGTCAAGACAAGGATGCAGAATCACTTAACCGCTGTACGAAAAAAAAAAAGATTTAAAGACAAACCAGTTGCTATTCACTTTAATTCTCCTGGCCATTCAATTGACAATTTCAAATATGTAGGAATAGAAATCAGTAGAAAAGAAAATCAAGCATATAGACAAACAAGAGAACCCCTTTTTATAAAAATATGTAACACAAAACAGGAAGGTCTTAATATAAAACAGTAACTGTATATTGGCGTTTCTATCTTTTTCTATTCATCAGCATTTTTTGCTGTTAACAATATGTGTAAAGTATCAAGATCAAGATTAACGTTATGTGTGACGTAACATTGTTTATTCTGTATCTAATGACATTTTTGTTTTGCATCTGATGAAGGCGGCTGTGTCGCTGAAATATAATGCAAATGCTTTGTTCAATACTAGTTAAATGAAGTATAAGGGACAACAGGAAACACCTACAATGGCTGAAAATTATAATTACATGCCACAGTATTGTGGAAACTACACACAAAAAAATACAAATAAGACAAAAGACCGACGTAAACAACGATAAGTTCTCGGTACAGCCGGACTTGGTGCAGGCACTAGAAAAAGCCAGCGGTAGGGTTAACCGATTTATGGGTACCAAAACCTCCCCTTTAGCTGTCCCGTTTCCCTATAGTTTAGTAAACATACGAATAAAACCCAACACAGGTAGACTACCAACCCCACGACCACAATTCCGAAAGGAGAAAATATGAAAGATGGGCCAAGGGGCGCCCGCCGCCAACCTGCCGGCCAGTCAAAGGAGCCCAATCCGCCGGCAAAACACTGCCACACCACGGAAGGAAAATCAAACCTAAAACTTCCCGTAGGATTTGGTCAAGAATCATCATATATTTCAGCAGACACCGGCAGTATCAGCGAGAGGCCAGTATGTATATTTCTGACCGACATGGCGGTTATTCAGTCATATATGTAAAGAATTCCATAAATGAAAGGAAATTTACATTTCTCTTTATTAGGCCGTAATCAATTTCTCCTATCAAATTCGAAATTTGTACTAGTTATAATATTTTTAGTAACCATGCAATATCATCCATGTAATCAGCCGTTTTTGATATGCTGTGTCTGTGCAAACTCACATAATATAGGTGGTCATGTGATTATGTTCTGGCCAATGGAATAGCTTGAAAAATATCTAATTAATAATATTGGGTTTATTTGTATGTGTATCATACCATAGAGAAACGGGATAGATAAAAGGGAGGTTTGGGTGCCCATAAATCGGTTTAAGTGGAAGAGACATAAGTTGTCGAAATGCGCATATGCAGAAACAAAATTTACAGTAACTTCGGTATTTTGATACTTTAACCCCACCGCTGGCTTTTGTTACCGCCGGTACCAAGTTCGGCTATTTCGAGTTCCTTTCGTTGTTAACGTTTGTTTTTTTGTCGTGTTATTGATGTTTTTGTTAGTGTCCAGGTGAATTGTGACTTTCGACCATTGTGGGTGTTTTCTCTTACCTTTTCTTTACAAATGAAGATACTTACGCAGTTTACATACATTATTGTTTAGAAGTCGTTTTGGTTAGACTTTTGCATGCATGGAAAAGCAGGAGAATAGCCCCCCCCCGCCCCCCCNAAAAAAAAAAAAAACAATCAGAAAGAATACACAAAGAAAAGATAAAATAGTTATAGATGACAGAATATTACACATATGACCAATCAGAAGAACACAGATAAAATACTAGAAGTTAAATAAGGAAAGAATATTACACATGTGCAATGTAAGACAGAAATATATCGGACACAAAAGGAATTGTTTTCTTTGTCTAAGTATACAGAAATTGAGAAATATCATACACCCGAGCTGGTTACCGTGCCGGTGTGCTGATCATTTCAGAATTAGATGTATGTCAGGAATGACCCAAATAATTTAATTACTGACACGCACTATTCCGCTGGGTATAAACAAAACTTCAATGTTGCATTTTTTCTTTCACACAACGAATGAGGTAAATAATTAACTTACCAAACAGAATTGTCAGGAGCTGAAATCTATAGATCAAAAAATTGTAAAATTGGTCCCGATTTGATACAGGCATTTCAAAAGAATCAGGGGATTAAAGCGATTTTATTGCGCGTTAAACGTCCCCTTCCATTGCGGTAGCAACTCCAGGGCCGCCCAAGAGCCTGTATCGCTCATCTGGACCTTGACATACACAGACAATCTATGTTAAAAGGGCAAAAGTTACACTGTGGTTCAAATATGACCAGTGATTTAGGAGTTTCGCTCTTCGTGTTTTGGGAATTCTGTCAGATTTTCGGAATCCTACGGTTTTATCCGTTTGAAAGCATTATATTTTTTTTGCTCATTGACCCCCCTTATTTTTTAATAATTTTATTTTATGCATCTTTGTTAGCATTCTGTAAAAAAATCATTTAATTCTTTTCTTCTGTCACATCCATTCATGGTGAAACCTTGCTTATGTTAATCCTATGAAAAATCAGAAAAGTTTAGTTTCCCGCAAAATTTTTAATCACTTTTATATATATATATATATATATATATATGTATATATAGCTGTCCATTTTTAGCACACAAACACGTGTCATATCTGTGAACATTGGATTCTGTAATTAAATTTAACAGAATGCTAGATTTGATGAAATATTCAATATACAGGTCTGTAATTTTAATCAAACAATGCCATTGTAATTTACACTCTAAAAACCATTTGACAGACAGATTGAATTTTTGGTTGACCCATACCTGGGTTCGAACCTACAACTCTTTGTACATCTTCGGCACAAGCGCCTAGCAAGTTAGTCAGAGGTGGTATCCACTAGACCATCTACGTCCCTCAAAAGAAGGATTTTCATTAGTCTAGTGTTACTTTTCCATGTCAATATTAATATCACATGACTTTCATACATGATGTTTATTGCGTTGCGAGAATGTATAGATGTTTTAAATTACAATGTTATTGTGTATATATATAATTGATTTTATTTTAAAGTGCAACCTGATATATAATTTATTAATTATGATACATAATTCATTCAAACAATATACATAAACAATTCATAATTACCCAGCTAGCCTTTAAAGGCTTATGATGCACGATTTTAAACAATTTTATTTACATGATGCTTGAATTTAAATATTCTATAAACAAATGTAATACCCAGTTAATTGTGAGTGCTATATGCCATACCAAATCTGATCATAAGTAACAAGATTACTTTCACATCATACCAACCAATATAAAAATCAAAAAATTCTTGTCATATATGATTTTAAACTTATTATCCAAATCAAAATTCAATTTATTTTCAGATTTGTAAATTTAAAATAATCTGATATAGTCTGCGCTGTTCGACAACAAATTAATATACCCTGCTTCTATTAATGTATCGATGAACAGGAAGCTGGTGTAATAAGTAAAAAGGTGACTTTCTTCATACAAATACAATTTATTTGCAACTACTTTAATTCATTTCAATTTGTTTTATAACAAATTATGTTACACATGTTACATGTACAGTATTCTTAATTTTTTCTTTCTATTAATATTTGTCATAAAAAATCAAGCTTCATCAAATTACTCTCACTATCAGTCTCATGGACATGATAGATACCATAAAATGATATAGATATGTTTCTTGCTATAAAGTTATATACCTAAAATCAAGAATCATCAAATCACTCTCAGCTTTCATTTTCATTTCATAGAGAATGTAAACACATACAGTAACACACCCCGAAAAAAAATGTGGACGCTTTCCAGCGTCCATGCAGCGTGTTTACTTACATGGCAGCACATATGGCACGCGATTCAAGCCATATATGTATCCTCACACTACATGCAGCTGGCCAGCGTACACGAAATCATTTTAAATCAGTAGTAATCATGAAAGTGTCAAGTGAATTATGCATGTTGCATAAAAATACTTAGGCTGTAAACATAACATGTTATTTAAAATTTACATATCATGCTAATCATAACAAAGAACTTACCTTTTTCACAAATACAGTAAAGCGTTTATATATCTGCACATTACATCATAACATCATAACAATAATCCTGTCAATAATCCAATGATGTAAATATGCAAGTTTGCGGCAGCGTAAAGTAAAAAAAGTTTCATTTAATTTTATATGCCAGATTCAGAGCTAATGACAGTTTTTAACAACATATTAGCATAAAAAATCATCAAGCACAAAATAGGCTTCACTCAAAAGTTTTAAAAATCCAATAAAATACAACGGATTTCGCCAAAATATATAAATGAATTTCAAATCAAGCAATTTGAGTGGTATTTAATTTTACATGTATTCATATTTTGAAAGAATAACCATAATTTTATTGTTATATTCAATGCCATCAAATATATTTCAATCTATCAGTAGAAAATAATAAATTTAACATAAGTTCGTAAGATTATCATGCCTTTGATCGTTTCTCAATTGCCATTGTCAAAAAATTTGCAACATCACATATGATAAGTGGACTACTGACTTTAGAGACCTTAAACAGCTCATCATTACTTAGTTAAAAATTGAGAACTCTAGTTTTAAAGTTACTTTAGCCAATAACCTCTCTCGTTCCGTCGAGTATGCACTGCATTGCATCATAAAGTGTTTTCATCTTCAATTGTTTGAAGGTCACATTCTTTCGGAGCCTTTCTTGTAACGGATTTTTTTTTATATCGACCTGTCTCTACAGTAATTGGGTGATAGCCACTTCGGAGTTTTGACAATACAGCTCGTTGTTTTAGCGACATGTTTTTATAAACAACCAACTCTTTGCAGTAGCAGTTTTTAATTTCTTTGTTAATAAGCAACTTTGGTATTCCTTCCACGTCAGTTTTCCATTTCGCCGCACAATACTCAATCAATTTGCTTGGAACTTGTTCAATGAACACCTTGGAACTGATTCCAGTTGTTGTATTTTCATAGAAGCAATCAGTTTTATCACAATTTGCCAAAATAGACTTCATAAGCGTTGCTCCATTGCTTGGTTTTACCAAGTACTATAGTATTTGAAGGGATTTTGTCTGATTTGCATTTACTCCATATACCTTCATTGTTAATTTCAGATGTCCAACAGTTTTAGTATGATTTTCTTTGTCCCATAAATAAATTTTCTTTGGAATTCTAGTTGGTGGCATATTAATAAGCCTAGTCCATAACCGCGCCATATTTACATGAAGGCGAGATTGTACATCTAACCAACAACTGTCCTCTGTTAGATGGGTCAAAGGCGCCCTTTTTCCAACAACAAAGACCGTTCTGGCTACTCTAAACTGTAATCTATCCAAAAAGTCATTTCTTGTAACCCCAAATTTTGGATGCATAAAAAGTCACTGGCACTACTGTGCTGAAATATACTTGAAATAACTTTTCAAATACATCAAAACTAAGACCATTTGTGTTATAATGTTTTGCTGTTAGTGCTCTTAATGCTGTACTACCAGATTAATGTAATAATTTCACACCTTCAGTATAGGCACATGTTTCAGAAACTTCAAAACCTAAGTATCTATAGGAAGAACACAGACCTATCGGATTTGGTCCTAATTTAATCTGCTTGCTCGTAATATTATTTGAAGACAGTGCATAATTTTAGTTTTGTCCAGATAAACATCTAGGCGCCACAATGAAGTCCAGTCTTTGAGTGTATCTAACATAATTTGCAGTTCATCTTCATTTTTTGCAATTTAGACTTTAACGTAAGCATACATAAGAATACTTATTTTTTGCGTTGGGTGCTATTTCAATGCCCATGTTGAAGTTTTTTTTTATATATCTATAGCCAAGTCATTTATGAAAATTGCATATAACAACGATACCAAGTTAACTCATTGTCTGCCGCCACGATCTACTGTAAACCAGTCAGTAACCATACCATCTATCTTAACACAACTTTGTAAGTTTCCATACATTGTTTTAATTATTTTGTAAATTTTTCCACCAATACCAATACTCAATAACTTTGCAAAAAGTAACTCATGTTCCACAGAATCAAACGCTTTGGCGAAGTCGACAAAGCATAAAACATCGAAAGGTTTTCTTTTACTTACTCTAACTTAAAATTTTATAAAGTGTGTATATATGATCTATACGTGATTGCAACTGTCTAAATCCATTCTGTTCCTCGCAGAGTAAATAATTAGTATCAAGATATTCAGTAATTCTTTTACATAGAATACTATTAAATATTTTTGCTACTGTTTACATTAGACTGATGGATTTATAAATGAGAGGAATTCTGTAATCTTTTCCTTTCTTCAGAATTGAATGAATTACACTAAGATCCCACATGCTTGTTAAGATGTTATTTTCGAAACACATTTGAAACAGTTTTAAAAGTAACTCTTTTAATCTTGTGCATTTTCAACCCCAGTAGCTTTATTTGATTTCGCTTGTTTCAGAGTAGTTGTTAATGCATCCATAGTAAACTCAGAGTTCAAGATAATATTACCTTCTATATCTTTATCAAGTAACAAAATGTTTTCTGTATTTTCATCCATTTGGTTCACTCAGTCAGCCAAGAGACTTCGTATATTGTCGATAAAGGAGTAACTTACCTCACTAATATGCCAAGAATCTTTGAATAGATTTGAGAAGTCATCTTTCCACTTTCTGAAGATATCATTTGCTTTATATTTAGATCATATTGGTTATTTGTTCTCTATCAGTTTTTACATATCTTTGAGTTTATGGTCTTCCAAAGGTTTAGATTTTATCTGCACTGAAATCACATAAGTTGTCGAAATGCGCATATGCAGAAATTAAATTCACAGGAACTTCGGTATTTAGTTATTTGCATCATAACTAACTAAATACCGAAGTTAATGAGAATTTATTTTCTGCATATGATATTGTTCCACTCTCTTATCTTACACAGTCAATATCTCTGTTTTTCTGTTTTAGGTCCAAGATTTCTAATCTCATTTCAAAACTGTTTTGGATTATCTGTTTGTATTCTGTAGTTTTGCTATATAATCCCTGTGTTTAGCTTTATACTGTCCATGTGTTTAGTTTATACTGTCGCTCCGCTTGTCGCATCTGGTTATCAAATTCTTTCCTACTTTCTCTATATCTTTGTCGAAATACCGTCCTCTCTTTCATCTCTATACTGTAAATATAAAGTTTCATCATTTTCAAGATTTTCCCAACATTTAGTTAATTCATCCTTCAGAAGTATTTTTTCTTTTTATATTTCCCGTTTTTCTCACCAGATTTATACATTTCGTCCTTAAATGTTAGTTTTTCACTCATTTCAGTATCTACCATTTCCACAAATTGTTTATACAGTCGACTCTTTTTGTCTCGAACTCGGATGACTCGAAATTTCGGTTAATACGATATTTTGTCGAAGTCCGGGAAAAAATGCCGATTTGTCTATGTTATTTTACTTCTTTTTAGTCAAAACTGGATGAGTCGAAATTTCGGTTTTCTCGAAGTAAAAATTTAGTCCCTACAATGAATTTCCTTGTAAAAGTCAATGGTTATCTCGAACTAATTACGACGTGTCAAAGTGTCAAATCATTTTACCCTGTCGGGGCCCTGTGTCACCATTAATTAGTTTATTACACTTTTCGATGATGATTGTGATTTGATGACTTTTTACCTGTATTTCTATAATTAATAAAACTATGAAATATTTTATTAATGCAATTAGATTTTTTTTATTTAATGATCAAAGACCATTGTTGGCATTTGTGTTTACGCTTAGGTGTGTTTAAAATAATTACCGTTATCCGAACTCAATGGGTCGTTAAAATAAGATTGTTGTTATTAAAATCTTGATGATGTTTTATTAATTACAATTTTAAACAAACATATACGCTTGTGGATGAATAGCAATTGGCCAAGCGGATCTTGAACATTTTCGGCGTTTCTGTGAAAGCAAAGGATTTAATGTTTTTACTTTATGAGATTTCATATAAAAATGGCATCAATATGGCTTTTGGTATGCCTTTCAGAATGTCTTCTGATGATACTGTTACACGTGATCTTGGTGAAGGACCCGGGCCTAGTCTCGGGGGGATAGCCAATATTACAAATGCTGTTCTTTAGACTGATGGCTGATAAAACACTTGAATTTAAAGATGTAAAATGCCATGGTGGCAAACAAAGTAAAGATAGGCTTACTGCTTTGGTATGTTCTAACATGTCTGGAAATGATAAGTTACCAATTCTTGTTATTGGCAAGTCAAAAAATCCACGATGCTTTAAAAATGTCAAATCTCTGCCAACTGAATATCAGGCTAACAAAAAGGCATGGATGACTTCAGAAATTTTTACAAATTGGCTTCATAAATTAGACAAATTAATGACAAAAAGAAAAAGATCAATAGTAATGATTGTGGACAATTGTCCAGCTCATCCAAATGTGCCAGGCTTAAAGTCAATTAAATTGGTGTTTTTACCACCCAACACTACAAGTATCACTCAGCCAATGGATCAAGGTGTAATCAGAAATCTAAAATTGCATTATAGAATGCTAATCATTCAAAAAAAGATAAGAGCTCTTGATTCAAAAACAGAATTTTCGGTCACTAACTGAAACAATTGCCAATTGTTATAAGCATGCCGGTTTCCAGTCTTCTGACCCAGGTCCCGACAACGATAGCGACGATAAAATCGACGATGATATCCCACTATCACAACTAAGCAGGATTGGCCTTTCCTCCGATGTTAACTTTGACGCCTTTGCAACGGTAGATGACAACGTGTCAACATCAACTCAGATGACCGACAACGATATTATCGAAGACATTATTTCATCTAGAAATGCCGCAGAATCAGTCACTAGCGACGAAGAAGATGAACCAGCACCAAAACGACCACCAGTTGCCGCTGTTATGTCCGCATTAGACATTATCACCGCACAACTAGAATTTCTGAATAACTCCAGTGTTGCAACAAAGAAATTTAATGATGTGCCAAATTTCATAATGAAAGAACATTTACTAAGTTTATGTGTAAAACAAAGTGACATTTCAGAGTTTATGACACCCAGTACGTCTACAGAATAGTGCTTTTATGTAGTGACTTTAAATTGTGAAATTGTTTTCTCATCCAGAAATGTTATTGTTATTGTTCATATAGTGCTTGATCATTTAAAATTGCAATAAATTTTGTAATCGTTTATTATCTTTATTTTATGCAGTATCTTAGTCTTTAACACATTTGAAACAGGTTTATATTCTTCTGACAACTTAAAATTACGCATGAATTTGAACTTAAAAAGCGTAATTTTCGGTCGTCATTAGAAAAAAATAACAATGACAATAAAAAAACTATTTTATTCAACATTATTCAAACAACATAGAAACATAGAAAAACAAGAATTCATCAAAGTACAAACAATAACAAAAATAATTTACGACAACCCAGTATACACAGAATATGTAACAGAATCCAGTTGTACTTATTTTGTCATTCTCGTCCATGCTTATCCCCCCTTTCTGCTGCTCGAAATTCATTGATTTCGTTAAGTCGAACTTCGGATGAGTCGAACTTTTCTTCTGGTCCCTCCAATTTCGAGATAACGAGAGTCAACTGTATATATCATATAATTCTTCTCCACTATTTTGAAATTCAGTTTATCTCTGAGCTAAAAAATGAAAGTGACAACAAAAGTCAGAATCGATCAAAGGAAGAAACCAGTAAGGAAAATCCGTATAACATTCGACTGAATCAGGGGAACACAATCCGACACAAAACATTTTTGGCAAGCCGTCATATTCCCGACTTGGAACGGGCATTTTATAAATAAAATGGTGGGTTAAACCAGATTTATTGATGCATCAACCTCCCGCTTATATGACGACTAACTATAGCTTCTGTGTGCCCAGATTGTGTTAAATGTCAAAGTCATAATATTGTCAGGGCGCACTACACTATTTCAATACGCCAATGTTAAGTGTTCGATGGCTCTTGCTGATCTCTTATTTGCAAACATATCTATAGGTATTACGTTTGTGTTGTATTTGCGTGTTCGTATCAAATTACCTTTGTTACTGTTTCTATACCTAATGCCTTTTATATGCCAAGTTTGCATTTTAAGGTAGCAGACCTAAGTTAAGGGAGATAACTCTAGAAATCAGTAAGATTGTTGTTTTTTAAGCATTCATGTGAAGAAGAATTAAAATCATCTTTGTTACTTTGAAGCTTAGAATATATTTATGAAAATGATCAAAATAAACATACAAGTGATTTTTAAGAGTTATGTCCCTGAACGTAGGTCTACCTCTTTAATAAAGAGCGACCAGGAATTGTTGCATTACCCGTTTGTATTTGATACTGTTCTAAACACTTTGACGCGAGCATAATTTCAAAATCCTGTATGAATTCATAATGTGAATTTGGTGCAATCATATAATCAACTACTGATCTACCTCTTCCTCTACCTCACACATGTGAAATCTTCTTTGTAGCATCAAGTCTGCCATTCAAAGTAAATGTTTTCTAGTCTGACAGGAAATCAATTAAATAATTACCATACCCGTTTACGATATTGTCACTACATTGTCTTTGTGGTATATTTCCTATCTCAATCGTAGGATTAAAGTCTTGTCTGTCATCAATCCTTCCGTTCAGGTCTCTCATAATTACCATTGGATTGTCATCAAAGAACAAGTTTACCTGTGAAAGAAGCATATCATAAACTTCTAGTACGACATTTCCTCTACTTGATCCTTCTTACACAAATGTTAATATAATAAGAATTATCATGTTTTGATGCGAGACGTAACCATAGAAATCCTTCATATGATTTATCTAGTACTGTTACAACATAGTCTTTCAAGAGCTGATTTTTCAAAAGAATACCAACTTCCACTGACCCTCGGACGGCTCGGGGTGATATATTTTGCCTGTTGTTTCCAACCCATATTAAAGTATCGTGGAATATAAATTTCATTTTCGTACTGTAAGCGTGTTTCACAGAGACCAAATATATCACTATCTATGTTTTCTATAATAGGTTTCCTTAACTGTCAATTTTGTTCTCAAACCACCCGTTGAAGTTCCATACAGAAATGTCTAAGACAGAGATATCTGGGACAGCGGATAACGGAAATTGCTACTGTTGGGATTGATCAGGTATTTCAGGGGCTCGGGATTGTTGGCGGTCTTGGGTAGTGTTGGGTTGCATCTGTATATTATCTTGATCTTTGTAAACAATCCAACCTCCTCTCAATGTCAGGGTTGAAAGATTTCTCAATAGCTTTCGTATGTTTGCCTCGGTTTGTCTTACATGTCTTGTTTTATCTACCTCTACATAAACATGCGAGTATCGCTCATTGTCCTTCAGTTTTCTCTAGTTTTTCAACACGTTGTGCATGTCGGCATCATGTCCAAAATAAACAGCTATCATAATTTTCGATCGTTTTCGGGCTACACCTGTATCTTTAACTTTCCGCATTTAAATTTTCGACATTTTAAATATTGGTTCCAGGTCAATCAATTGCATGATACTTTCAACATATGTCTCCAGGTATGTAGAATCTTCAAAATATTCTATATCTTCGGGTTTTATATTCTTGAAGATTAGTTTATAGTCGGAACTTTTTGCACGGTTCCATTATACCGGTAACCGTTTCCAATCTTCCCACCTTGGGTGAGAGTGCATCGAGTTGTTCGTTTGTGTTTTCATTATTTTCTTGAATTTTACGTCGTACATCTTGTATATCATGTTTAAACTGATTTTGTACCGAAACTAAATTTTCATCAAGTTTACTCTCTAGATTTGATATCCGGGTATGAACAGCCCTCTGGAATGACTCCTGGCCCCTCTCCAACTCGTCTTGTGATGATTTTACGTCAATTTATAAACTATACAAGTCATTTAAATTAACCTCTTTTATTGTAATTTGGGCCATATCTTTCATCTCTTTCTCGTTCATTGTTTTGTTAAATATATGTCTGACTCTGAAGAGGACATGCGTGGGCGTCTTAATGGGATACTCTTACACTTCATAACTATAGACTTCCCTGTGTTTATCCATTTCTATATAAGTCTTATCATTTCAAAACCGAGATCATCAACCTTTAAACTTTTTTCACTTACATTACTACAATGCTTGGTTTTGGGTCGGTTTAACCTGGATATTGGATGTTGTCTCCTTGAATTTCACCCCATTTCCTTTCTTTTTCATACATATTTATTTAAAATCCTATTTATTTTCAAATGGAGTAGCAAACCCCCTTAGGGACATAGGAAAGTATTTCAAGAGGTTCATATACTAAACTATGTTCCCTGCTGGCAGCCATCTTGGATAAAGTGTGAACCTGAAAACACTTTTTGTCGCAAGGGCCCTCCAAGGACTATTGTAGCTAAGTTTGGTTTCAACTGGCTCAGTAGTTAAAGATGATAAAATGTGTTTTCCCGTAGGGTCCAATTTTAAATGCTTTTCCTTCCTGTCACAGTCATCTTGAGTTAAATTCAGATATGAAAAAACGTATTTTCTGCAGGGGACCACCAAAGGACTATTTTGGCAAAGTTAAGCTCAGATTGGGCTAGTATTTTCAGAGGAAAAGATCTTTGAATGCGTTTACTCAAATCACTCCCTTTTTGAAACATACTAATCGCTTAATTACTAAATTCAACAACGTATATCTACAAATAAGAAAATAAAATAAAATAAATAAATAAAATTACAGTCTATATAAGGCATCTGAAGAGCATAAGGGTATTAAAAATACATTGGACATTGGAATACTACGCAGATAACAAGAAAATATAGATCGTATGAATATATGTCTGTCTCTTTTCTTAATATTTTCTGAAGATCACAATAACAAGACAATTCTGTATATAACATTTGACACCTATTCATTCCTCACATGTATATGTTTACTTGACAATTGATATGGTATTCCAATAACAATTCTTCATTTGTAAGCCAGCAAATCTCATTATATTCCTTCATTTACTCTAGTGAAGTCTTCTATTTTCCTGCCTTTAAATGACAAATTAGATTTGTCAAACGAATGAATAAAGGACAAATTGCACTTTGAGATATTCATATCGGAAAGATTACATTTCAATAGAAGTTATTAATCATAAATAAATGGTGGAAGTCGCGACATGATGAGAAGGAATAATCAAACTTTTATTTCTTTGTCATGTTATATTAAGTAAATTAGTACAATGCCATCAGCCGGGCAAGTACTATAAATAATACTACACAATCAAATTTCACAGAAATCTTTAAATAGAAACGCACAAACAATAATCATTTCAAAAAGTTTTATACTATGAAATGCTCAATGCTTTATCTTCATTTGCATTCAGAATTCCATATATCAGCAAAAGTATCTCATTAAGTTAGATCCTTATAGAATCTGAGACATATAAATTCCAAAACTGCATCGATTGACATACGTCACTTCTCAACTCAATTTACAGGTCCAGGGGATGGAATCAGTTACCATGTACCCACCAAAAAGGTTTACAATATAGAACAATTGCAGGCTATCGATCCATGCTGTCATCAGTAATACCTCCTACTGAAAATTCACCTGTTGGTCAACATCCTTATATAATAAGGTTATTGAAGGGTGTGTTCAATTGCAGGCCACCACGCCGAAAACTCTTACCCGAATGGGAATTACCTTTGGTTTTGGAAATGTTGAAATCAGAACCTTTCGAACCAATGAAAAAAGCAAATATGAAATATATTTCTTGGAAAGCAGTATTTCTTATTGCAATAACTACCTTCAGACGTTGCGGATATTTGCAATCTTTAAGATTAGGAGAAGGGTCTGTTAATGTACAAAAAAAGGTGTAACTTTTTTACGTCACGGTCTCTCAAAACAAGATAGAGAATCTCACCAAAATCCAACTATTTTCATTCCAGCTTTTACAGACAACAAATTATTGGACCCAAAGAGGGCATTGACATACTATTTGAGGAAAACAGAGGAGTTCAGAGCAGATTTAGCAAAAGATGGAAAAGATGAATTAAAATTGTTTTTATCTGTAAATAAACCTCATAAGCCAGTAACTTCTCAGACAAAATCAAACTGGATGTTGTAAAAGAAAAAATAAGTCTGTTGGTAAAGTGAAAGGTCACTCCACTAGATCAGTGGGTCCGTCATGGGCGTTATTTAAAGGCACAAGAATGAAAGACATTTTAGAAAGTGCAGATTGGAGTCGTCCAGACACTTTTGCAAAATTTTATTTGAAAGATGCACAGATAGATTTTTTAAATTATTTAATTCTTTCCCGACGAGTTGTCTAGCCATGGAAAGATAAATTGGAAATTATCAGTTTCCAAGTTGTGCATATAATACTGTGTATATAGGGAAAATGTGTCCTAAAAAAAACTACACAAATTCAAAAAATAATTTTAAAAAGGGATTTTTAAAAATGAACTGTGAGTAAAAAGGATGGAACAAAACTTTCTTCATTTACCCACAACCAGAAGATAAGGATTGCTTCGGAATCAGAAGATATATCCTAACGGACATATGTCAGGTAGGTCTCTAATCTATAAAATGAAATTACAAAATTTGTAACCAAGTTTTAATTTAATGAATAAATCATACCTACCTGACATATGTCCGAACCACCCATCCTCCCCTTTTTATGGTGCTTTCAAAGCGCCATGAGAAAACTGACTTCGTTTACCTGGATGGGAAGTGATGCAATATTGAGGCTTGTTTAGGGGGGGTAAAAATATCCCATATCCCAGTAAGTCTGGACCAAAATATCCCTTTGAAAATTGACGATATCCCTTTAATTATTGAAATATTCCGTTTCAACGAGTCAAAATATCCCATATCCCAGTACTTTTTGCCTAAAATATCCCATATCCCATTAATAAAAGTGGTAAATATCCCGTATCCCAATTTACCCTAAACAAGCCTCAATATTAAAGAACTTATCTCTTATCTTATCAAAATAATTGCAATTGATCTTTTCAATTTGTCATTTTAAGTGCAAACAACAAGAATTTGATAACAGAATTTGTGAAAATCAAAGTTTCCGGGAGTCTAGAATTTAACTTAATTTATTTAATATATTTTTGCAATTGTCTCTCTGTTGCAGTTATTGTCCAACGACTAAAATATGTACAAAATGCTTTATTTTTGTCAGAAAGATATAGTGACTTTAACTTTTCAATCCATCGGATAAATCTAACACTGCATATATATTTAACACTGTTGTATCTATAAAATGGCATAAGTATTTCTATTTTTCATACATTCTATGGTTTTTTAATTAATCGGTTTGGTATAATACGGTAAAATCTAAATGAGATATGGTTTTAATTAGTAATTGATTGTTCTAAGGGGAGACATAAGTTATTTCTTTTTCATACCTATATTTGCTACTCAGGTAATTGTCATCTTAATATATAGCAATGAAAGGTCATGACTAATAAAATGAATCTGTTTCTAGGAAAAGGGTTCGAAAACTGGAAGTAAAAGTACTATGAAGTATACCCCTAGGTGTACATTGCCTTGCCCTATAATTCAATGAGACATAAGTTCTGGCCATATAAGAAACTAAATTCGAAGTAACTTCCTAACTGGATTATTTTAAGTGTTTAAGGCTTTTGCAATTCGGAAGGGAGATATCCACTGATAACTTTGCTGGTTTCTGTTGATCAAGAATGGGAGATTTGGTTCGTGTTTTCAAACAAGTAAACAGTAAAGACTATCGAACTATTTTTTTTAAATGAGGAGGGGTATAGGTGGGTATTCTTACTTAAATACACACGACGCTATACACAAATTTTTGAGCAATACAATTCACTTTCAGATGTCATTAGTATGGCCATCAGTGTGAATTTATATATTAAAATAATATATAAGTATTATAAAATAATATTTTGGTTAATGGACTTCCAAATGTTTTGGTTTTATCTGCACTGATGAGACATATGTTGTCGAAATGCGCATATGCAGAAAACAAATTTAACAGTAACTTCGGTATTTTGTTATTTGTCGTAAAAATTTGAAAAAAACTACAAGACGAAAATGACCATCTTTTGATTAAAAATTCACGTAGATGAATGTTGGTACATGAAAATCAAACCATTTATATGACTACATACTAAGATGTCTCCGTTATTTGAATTATATCATAATAATCGAAATGTCATTTTGATGAC
Source organism: Modiolus philippinarum (assembly GCA_002080025.1). Lineage (NCBI taxonomy): Eukaryota > Metazoa > Mollusca > Bivalvia > Mytilida > Modiolidae > Modiolus > Modiolus philippinarum. Next base: position 26,262 of record MJUU01015441.1, on the reverse strand, counting down.
AATTTTTATGGGTGCTTGGATGACAATTTCTGTATGTGAACCCCCCCCCCCCATGCTTCTTGTACATATAAACAGTATTTATAGATGGCAAATCCATAGAATAAAAGGATAACAGGACACACCTACAAATGCCGAAAAACATATTCACATGCCACAATATACCACGGTACTGCACAAGAAAAAAAACATAAAAAACAAAAGACAAACGTAAACAACAATAGGAACTCGGGACAGTCGGAGTTGTTACCGGCACTAGCAAAAGCAACTAGGGTTAAACCGATTTATGGGTATCCAAACCACAGGGCCGGTAACATACGATATTGATAGACCGGGCCCCATATATATGTATAAGAAGGAGGGCCCGGTCTATCAATATCGTATATTACCGGCCCCTGTGACCCAAACCTCCCCTTTCTCTGTCCCGTTTCCCTACAGTATAATACACATACGAATAAAATTCAAAACGGGTAGACCATTAACTCAAAGGAACTGAAAAGCAAAAGGGGAGGGACAAAACGCAATTTTAAAAGCCGGCTAGCTCAAGCAGTCTAGGTTGCTGATAAAACACTGTCGCACTACTGAAGAAAAATCAAACTCAAAACTCCCAGATGGGTTTGGTAAAGAATCATCATGTATTTCAGTAGACATCGATGAGAGGCCAGTATGCATGTAAAACCCTCATGCAGTTCTCATTAACTTCAGGCTTAAAACTCGGTTTCAATCTATATCAACAAAATGACATATTAAGATATTATCCATACAAAATTGAAACATATACCATAAAATTTGTGTGTTTCGTCAATTTATGTGCGACTGTCGGCAAACACTTGCCAATTTTCGCAATAATTTATAGGGGGAGGTTAGCTTTTATTTATGCATGAAGTTTATATTACCAAAAATACAATTATTGGTATAAGTTGTAAGGAAAATATAACAAACTTATCATTGATACCTATTTTAAAAGATATTCGTTTACTATGAAATAATATAAGGCAACAGAAAGACAAAACTTCGTCAAAAACGAAAACATTGAAAGTTGTATGTGTTTGGTCTATTTGAAAATAGATACTTTGTCCATTAAAAATATGACAACATAATGTTAACATTTTTTTATATCCAAGAAGATACGTTGAAAAGTTAAAAACAATTATCAGAATTGGGAATAGATATGCGCTTTGGATTCAAAATTTTTGTCAATATTTCAAAGGGATATGGCTCTAAGGAACTAATTGGGCATAGAACTTGTAAAAATTTGTATTCTGTGTAAAGATTATACAATAGTCTATATTTGATACCTTGTTTTTACATATTGAAGCAACTGAGAGAACAACTTGAATATAAATATTCCGTTAGGTGGTATGAAAATGGGCCCTGTTCCTCTAGTCGGAAGACGGCAGAAAAGATTTGACTTCATAATGAAATATTAGCCAATAAGGATCTTAGAATTATTTTTCTCTTATGAAAGAAATATCTTAAAAAAAAAGAAGAGAGAAACTTTATTTTTCTCACAAGAGTGTTTTCATTTCTCAGCACTCAATTAAATACCGAAGTTACTGTTAATTCAGTTTCTACATATACGCATTTCGACAACTTATATTTTATGTCTCTTCAATGCAGATAAAATCAAAACATTTGGAAGTCCAAAAATCGAAATACGTGTAGAAGCTGATAGAGAGAGAGAGAGAGAAAATAACAATTCTGATCTGAACAGAATCATCTGAGGACAGAGCTATGCATGAGGGAGATATTCCTTTAGTTTTAAACATAAATTTGTAAAATTTAGTTATGGTAAGTTTCAAAATTGGTTTTCGGGTCGACACCGAAGTACTGACAACTGGGTTGATGAGTACTTCTGGATTAACAGTCCACCAGTAGAGGCATCGGTCCAGTTGTAATAGATTACAAAATACCGAAGTTACTGTTAATTTAGTTTCTGCATATGTGCTTTCGGAAACTTATGTCTATTCAGTGCAAATCAAATCAAAACATCTGGAAGTCAATTAACCGAAATAAGTATAAAAGCTGATGGAGAACAAATTATCAATAGGATCTGAATAGAAAAGTCAATATGCAGCTAAGGTCAGTGCTATGCATTTGGAGAGATAATCCTTTATTTGAAACAAAACTTTGTAAAATTTAGATATGGTACATTTCAAAATCAGTTTTCGGGTCAGCGTTGAAGTACTGAATACTGGGTTGGTTTACTTATGACGTCAATTTGCTTGCCGTCTTCCTACTTCTCCTGTTTCCTAATTTTTCCTTAGTACCGGTAGTAAAAAAAGGCGACAAACAAGTTATCTCATAAGAAAAAAGAAATAAACTTGGAAGAGGCCATCAAGGGCAACGAGTTTTGATTGCCAAAGACAAAGGGAATAAATGAGCAGGGAAATGAAATGAGATTTTTTCGTTGAGATAGCCGAGAGTTTAGCGGCGAGCAGTTCTTGATCATCTTTCAAAATTACGTTTTGTCTTGTTCTTTCCTTCTCAAGAGTGTGGTCTCGGAGTTATTAGTCTGCTTGCATTAGGGTTTATTTGCTTGACGTTTATTATTATAGAGAAACGGGATAGAGGAAGAGTTTTGGTACCCATAAACTGGTTTAACTCTACCGCTAGCTCTTGCTATATTGCCGGTAACAAGTCCGGCTATCCCGTGTTCCTTTGTATTTTGCACTTTTATTGTTCTTCTTGAGCTGAAATCTTGTAGATTGTAGCTTGTCATTGTAGTTTTAGGCCATTGTGAGACTTTGCTGTTATCTGTTCTGCATAAATTATATCTTAAACGTTGATTCAACGTTGGTGTGCCCGCTGGTGACGTTAGGATTATTTTTTTTTTATCTGAACCAGTGTATTAAGCAGTTGCCCTATTTTGACCTATAGCATACAAAAAGTATGGGATTTTTATCAGTTGGTTCGATAAAAGTAAACACGATCATTTGACAAAGCATGCTTATAAAATCTTGATAATAAAAGCCCTGTCCTTGATGAACTGGATTTTTCTATGCATCGTGTGCGTTTTTGTCACATGTACATTCACTCCATATCCTTTCACTTTTTCTATACGAGATTGAACAAATAACAATATACAGAAGGTATTGTAAATTCATAATTTGAAAGCACATCATAAAAATAGAACTATGAAAAGGAGGGAGAAAACTACGAATAAAATACCATTTAGTTGAGATAAGAAAAGAATTAATCCTTTTGAGACAGCATCGTCTGTAAGGAACGATCCCAAATCAACTTTAAAATGATGTCTTTTTGCAATGAATATTAATAGTTGCCTATAAATCTCAAACTCGATCATTCATTCGGTATCTTTTTCTATGAAATAAAAACCCCTTGAGGAAGTACGGAATATTGGTCACAATATGAATATTAGTTCGTGAGTAGAAAATCAAAATCAATGTCTACGAATAAAGTCTAGGGATATTAAAACGTCTATTGGACTGTAAGTTTTCGTTGAGGGGAACAATCGTACGCATTTTGATTATGATGCAATCGAAAATTTACATTTTTACAAGGGCAATAACGTATACTCATGAATGTTAGCTTATTATGTGCTTATCAATTTTTTTCCGTTATCTTTTGCTACAAGTTATATCTTTGGAAATACCAAAATGTTAAAAAAAATATGTTCACAAAAACTTAGCCAAGATACATGAATGTTCTGTTTTGCATATGTAATATAGCCGGCAGTTGACATTCCATATCATATACCCAGTCCGATATGGCCATATCAGACCGCCTCGTTTTGAAATATTCATATCAGCGCGGTGATATGGCTATTTCAGCCCGGTTGTGATGATAACTCGTAATTTGAAGTATATAATAAACAGATTAATGCATGGCCTTTTCCATATCAGCACGGTTATTATCCCTCGACCCATATCGATATGGGAGTCTCGGGATGATAACCGTGCTGATATGGAAAAGGCCATGTATTAATCTCTATATAAATTATCACTCAAGACAACGTCGAGGGTAATAGTTTTCACCGAGTGTGTTAATCTATGTTTTTATTATTTACATTTTTTTTAAAAAAGATTACTATTTGGATCCCATTTTTACCAAAATTAAACTACTGTTTAACAGTCTTTTTTTTATAGTTTAGTCACTTTTATTTATTTATAATGAAATCAGCCTACTTTATTGTTGTCAACAACAAAAAGATATATCTACCTGAGCGGGTATTAATTTCATTCATGTTGATCAAGCATGGGCGGGGCAAATGAAACACATTTCAATTCTATTCAATATATAAATGTATGTGATATGATAAAATGCAAACAATAGAGTGCATAAAACAACAATAAATCAAGTAACAAAGAAAGAGTCCCCTGTACTCAGTTATGTTGATTGTTTTAAAAAAGGAACCAAGTTTATTCACCTGCAGGGTGGTGTTTTCGAAGCTATCGTAGGAATAAGACATGATATAAGGCCGTCTTATGACACGCCTTTGTCCTTCATTTGTAAGTCGTGTTCTCGAATCTGTTCTTAATTACGATATTTCGCAATTTTCGTCTTAACTTTAGGACACATAATTAGACTGACATTGTGAAATTTTGAAAAATTTGGTTTTTCGTCCAAGTTTTTCTTTCCGTTGCTTTAGGTTGACTAATGATTCCCACTTCTAAAAACGACATATCAAATAACAGCCTATTGTATAAGCTTCACAAAGCCCCTGATTTTTTTTGTAATTTCTATCCCATTAGGTTTCACAAAGCAATAAAAATATGAAATATCGACGAAAGTTTTGATATTTGACATATAGTTGCATAGGTACAAAGATCTATAGAACCCAAAATGAATATCAATTCTCAATTCTTTCTTTTATTTATTTCAATGTGTTTTCTTGAATATTCAACATATTCACGCGATATTTTCATGCTTTTAATGACCAGCGTATCATTCTTTGAATATTTTCATTTTGACTAAGTTTTATATCAAATGATTGTTATATTTTCTTTACATTTATTATAAATAATGGCAATTTTCAGGTAATATAAACTTCTGATCAGTTTAATAAAAAATTTGTTGTCAATCCCGCATCAAGGACCAGAAAAGACATGGGTGTGGCGTTGTTTGTTTTTACCATGTATTTATAGAGACCTTTCATTTTCACCATTCATATACATCAATAAAAACTACTCTACCTATCACAATGAATTATAAAATTGGTAAGGGACCGACCATTTAACCTGAAAAGGGGGGGTTATGGTTTTTATACGCCCGTCTAATGACGGACGTATTATGGTATACCAATGTCCGATTGTCCGTCCGTCCGTCCGTCCGTCCGTCTGCCCGTCTGTCCGTCCTTTTCATATGTCGCGCTCTAACTTGACAACCCTTTGGCCAATTCCCTTCAAACTTTGTAGAGGTATTGGATATGATGGCCTCACGATCTGTACACTTTTTCGTGAAATTTCCATTTTCTTGCAAGAGTTATGGGACTTTATTCGTCAATTTTAAGGCAATTTTTTACATGTCGCGCTCTAACTTGACAACCCTTTGGCCAATTCTTTTCAAATTTTGTAGAGGTATTGGATATGATGGCCTCACAATCTTTATACTTTTTCGTGAAATTTCCATTTTTCTTGCAAGAGTTATGGGACTTTAATCGTCAATTTTATGGCATTTTTTTACATGTCGCGCTCTAACTTGACAACCCTTTGGCCAGTTCACTTCAAACTTTGTAGAGGTATTGGATGTAATGACCTCATGATCTTTATACTTTTTCGTGAAATTTCGATTTTTCTTGCAAGAGTTATGGGGCTTTGTTTTCAATTCTAAGGCAATTTTTTTACATGTTGCGCTCTAACTGATAAGTACTTTGATCGGCTCACTTTAAACTTTGCAGATTAATTTCTTAAAGAGAAATCAAGCTTATTTAGGCAGTTACAGGTGCTTCTGANGATATCATACTTAATTGGGCAGTTATAGGTGTATTCTAAATTGAGAACCACATTCTTTAATCACTTGAAGTTTTCAAGGGGTGACGACGGGCGTATCATGCGACTTGGCGCAGCTGTTTATTTTTTCTGGACAGAAAATTTTTTTCGCGCTTCACCCGAAAACATTTATTTATTTTTTTCATTTGTATCAACAAAATATTTTTTCCAAAATTTACACTATTTTTTTGGGCAGAAAGCCTCCTTCAGAAAATTTTTTATCATCATTTTGGCAGCCAAAATATTTTTTTTCCAAAAAATCAGGTCCAAAATATTTTTTTAGAAAAAAACCATAGCCCCCCTTCAAGTTAAATGGTCGGTCCCTTACTCTTTCCATTATGGCAGTTAGAAAAACAGAGAATATGTTAGAGCACACTTCTTAGTTTGTATGCAGGCTAAGGATGATAATTTTGATGAGGTACTGCCATGACTATAGTTGTAGATTGTACGCAGACAAAGGATGATAATTTTGATGATGTACTGCCATGACTATAGTTGTAGATTGTTCGCAGACAATGGATGATAATTTTGATGAGGTACTGCCATGACTATAGTTGTAGATTGTATGCAGACAAAGGATGATAATTTTGATGAGGTGCTGCCATGACTATAGTTGTAGATTGTACACAGACAAAGGATGATAATTTTGATGGGGTACTGCCATGACTATAGTTGTAGATTGTACACAGACAAAGGATGATAATTTTGATGAGGTGCTGCCATGACTATAGTTGTAGATTGTACACAGACAAAGGATGATAATTTTGATGAGGTACTGTCATGACTATAGTTGTAGATTGTACACAGACAAAGGATGGTAATTTTGATGATGTACTGCCATGACTATAGTTGTAGATTGTACGCAGACAAAGGATGATAATTTTGATGAGGTGCTGCCATGACTATAGTTGTAGATTGTATGCAGACAAAGGATGATAATTTTGATGAGGTACTGCCATGACTATAGTTGTAGATTGTATGCAGACAAAGGATGATAATTTTGAT